>JAULKM010024476.1:0-14007 GCA_032355605.1 Rubia tinctorum
GACCCTAAAATTGAATTGACATATAATTGTACATACTATTGTTTAATACATTGTTAGATTCGTTATAAGTATATTTTCAAAATATTAAATTTTCAAAAGTTTTGAAGAATTTACGGGGTAATAATTATTTATTTGTATTCATGCTCTTGGGTACAGTATATAGTAGCACAAAAAACCTAAAGTCAACTAGAAAAGGAATTCTAATCCAATTACAATTACAAATAATATTACAATTCCAATTCCCTAATACTCCTCCTCAAGTTGAAGCACGGGGATCAGAAATTTCCAACTTGCCAAGCAAAGAAAGAAACCGATTACGCCCAAGAGCCTTGGTAAACAAATTCGCAGGCTGATCTGTTGAGCTAATATGATGGGTAGCAACCGTTCCAGATTGTTCAAGATCACGAACAAAATGACAATCAACCTCTATATGCTTCGTACGTTCATAGAATACCGGATTACCCGCAATGTGTAGAGCAGATTGACTATCGCAAAACAGTCTCATGCAGAACACCCAAATCCTGGAGCAAAGACTTAAGTCACAACAATTCACAACACGTGACAGTCATAGCACGATACTCTGCTTCATTAGAAGAACGAGAAACAGCAGGTTGTTTCTTGGTCTTCCATGAAACCGGAGAATCACCAATGGTCACAAAATATCCGGATAATGATCACTTTGTGATGGGGCAAGCAGCCCAATCGGAATCACAATAAGCAATCAGCTGTAAAGAACTACGGGAAGAGATAAATAAAACTTGACCAGGATGACTCTTCAAATAATGGAGAACACAGATCGTAGCTTGCCAATGAGGAACACAAGGAGACTTCATAAACTGATCAAGTGTGTGGACAGAATAACTAAGCTCAGGATGAGTGATAGTGAGGTAAATTAGGCGCCCCACTAGTCGTCGGTACTGCTCAGGATCATCATAAAGAGGGTCTTCAACCTTCGAAAGATCATACTGTTGCTCCATAGGGAAATCAGCCAGTTTAGAAGCTGATAAACTCGTGTCAGATAAAATAGCCATAGCATATTTCCTTTGTGAAAATATCCAGAGCATATTTCCAAGTCACTGATTGATCACTCTTCAAGAAAATCTCACTGCATTGCCTCTGATGTAAAGTATGTTATACAACTCAAAATATGTACCAGTATTGTCATCCCGTAAAATTCTTGTACAATCTCTAAGTTGTACTCCTTGAGGCAGCAGTCTTGAATCCCACATAGTCAAGATAGGCTGTAAATACACAATACTATATGCACCCAGATGTCCTCTCAGCTAAAATCATCCTCTTACACACAATTTCATATCTCTCATGGTTGTCCGATCGAAAGTGCCTTCAATAATCTGTTCAACTTTTATTGGAACATTAGTCTCTTGACGTTGGAACATAGCAGCTCTCAGGTTCAGTTCCTGATGCTGTGTTGGAACATGAGAGTCCTCGGCCTCTTAAACCTGCTCGATAAACTGTTCTTCCTCACGTGTTGGAACATGTGAAACTCTTCTACCAAAATCATAATCATGTTCAGTGTTCCAATGCCAGTTTGAAATATAATCAGCCTCAAACAGTTCAGGTTCATCTATTTCCATATCCACAACTTCTCCCTATGTCTTCATACTATGTGTTGGAACATGACCAGCACATCAATTACCAAAATGTCACCAACACCAACTTCCAACATGTCTAACTGTGACTCCATTTTTTACCCTCTTTTTCATTTTTTTTTAATTTATATACATCAATGAAAATACTCAAAACTGAATAAAAAACTAAAAAAGTACCTTAGATCTTCTCCCCCTCGATGAAAACAGTTCTGAATAGGAAAGGTAGTAAGTCGCTTAAGCCATTCCCTTTGTGCTTCTTTTGATTCATAAAAAGCCTTCTTCAGCTGATAATATATTTCCTGGCAACTTGCTTTATTATCATTGAATTCGAATCAACCAAGTTCTTTTTGCATTGTCGTAATCCAATACTAATCAAGTAGAGCTTCTTTGTAATTATTGTGTTCAATGAGGGAGAAAAAACATTGTAGGCCAGCATGTTCCCTATTGTTAACCCGAGGGATAGATTGAATCATTATTTTGCTTGATTCAGCCTGCACTGATGTTGGAACATATGAGAGTTCTGGGAAGGACAGTGTTCTAGCATCGTGGAATTTGTGAGAGTCATCAGCTTCATCAGTAAGATTTACCTCGTCCGATGTTGGAACATGGTAAGCCGTTGACATTTTAAGCTCGTCATATTCAACACTCTAGCAGTTCACTTCTTGTTCCAACAAGTAACATTTGTCTGATGACCGAACACTATTAAGCACTTTGTTGTTACCATGTTTCACTATACACTTCTTCTTATGGAATTCCACGGTTATATTATTATCACATAGCTGGCTGATGCTTAGGAGATTAACCTTTAGATCTTCCACCAATAAAACATTTGTAAAGGTTGGAAATTGCTTTATTGACAACTCACCTATTCCAAATACCCTACTTTTCTTTCCATAACCAAAGGTAACAAATCCGCCATCATAGGGTTCTATCTTCCTTAAGTACTCTTGCGATCTAGTCATATGTCGAGAACATCCACTATAAAAGTACCACGAATCCCCATAGTGTGCAATAAGAGAAGTATGAGCAAAAAAGCAAGTATTATGCGTGTGTTTTCATTTGTTGGAGTCCTTTTTCCATGATTTCTTCGAATTTGAAAATTGGAACACAAGATGTTTGATAATTTGCTTGACTCACTGGATTTATCTCTCTTTGTAGATTTTAGATATGAAATGGATTCTTCGAACCTGAAATAGTTCATGTTTGTGATTATTTATTGAAATGGGTTTCTATTTTTTGTTTGTGGTATTTGATTATTAAGCTACAAAATTTGATCTTTATGAGTATGACGGGGAAATAACAGCTGTAAAGCTAGGACGGTGGCCAGAATTGATCTGACTCCAACGTCTGAACCACAAATTTTTTGGTACTTGATTTTGATTATTCAGAGGAGGATGATAATCTGTCTCTTTCCCCCTTATGTTTTTGTATTTGGTGGTTCTGAGGGAAGAGAAAGAAGATGGGTTGTTCAGTTAAGCTCACATTGGTAACTTAAATATTCACTACTAGCATCTGCATTCATCTAATTAAGTAACTTCCACTCATGCAGTTATAGTTTGTGGTTTGAAACTGTTAATATTTACATCTATTTCCCCTTTTTGATGCTTATGCTCATTGGAGTGGAAGAAGTGCAAAAGCTTCCTCTGGTGGGTGCAACATTGCTTTAATATCTCCAAATGAAACTTCTAAATTTGCTGGTTTTTGCAAATGATTGCAGTGGTAATTCATACCAGTCTAATATTTCTTGCAACGTAACCCTAGAAATGGTTTAGTGGCTAAAAGATCTAACCAACTCTAACCTTCATGTGGAAGAGGGGACATGATAAGGTTTAGCTCTTAATATATACTATCACATGTGGGAATGTTTTTTCATGTTGTGTTGTTATGCAAATGGGTTTTAATTATTTATATCAGCTCAGCATTTTCAAGTTTATCATCTCAAGTTTATTATCGAGATGGTTAAATATTTTACCTCTTTTTTCCTCTCCATATATCACGTTTCATATCTTATGTTTTAAGATGGGATTGTTTACGCCTGTTTGTTTTGGAGGGAATAGTTGATGCTTATGTTATATTTAGGATTTTGAGCTTGTAAGCTTCTAAGGATTAGATCTTGTAAGCTTCTAAGAAGGCGACGAGAAACATTAAGTTGTTCAAGGGAAAGGGTGTTAATCCAGTGGGGAGCAATGAGGTTCATAGGGTTTGCCATTTTGAGCTGCTGAAAGCTTGTGAATTGGGGCCGTATGAAAATAAACCTAGAGAAGCTTTTTTGGGAGTCCCTTTGAATAAGGAGGAGATTAGAGATATTTTGAAGCGAAACATTTTAGGCAATCGAAAAGTTAATTTAGGTTTGTTCATAAAAAAATTTGATTGAATTATTTGTGTAGCCATTTTTCTTGAATGTTGATTGAAAAGCTTATGGTTGAGCTCAAAGAGTACCCCTTTATGTGATTCCGAGATTAGCCTCTTTATCTCTTTTTGTATTTTAGATTGTATATTATGTTGATTGAATTATTTGTATGGATTTTTTCCATTTTAATAGTTGAAAGAGTTACTGTATACGAGCTCTTTTATGTTATTCTTTGATTAGCCACTTTGTGTGTTTATGTATGTGCATCGTGATTCAGCATATTAGGAGATGCTCTATCATAGTGGAATGCTCTATCGCAAAAACTTTAATACGTATTATTTCTTATGTTGTTTATCATTGCATTACACTTGTCCAGACTATGTTTTTTCATTCTTCTGTAGAGTGTTGAGATTTTTTAACACAATTCTCATGTTTATTATCACTTCCAAAAATGGAGTATATGTCTACCTCATCAGGGATGTCAGAATTTCTTTCCAAGAATGTCCTCTTGTGAAGATCAAATGCAATTGACTCCATGCCAGCGATTATATGAAGATGGGGGCTAACTTGAAGGTTCGGAAGAAAGCTTTTATCTTAATGTAGCAAATGCTAATATTATTACTTCTATAAACGTCCCGTCTTAAACTTTTTGCCTTGTATTTTTCGGTATTTTCTGGCCGACGGGAATTGGTTCGTTGTGTCCTGTTGTCCTTTGACGATGAGCAAATTTTAATGAGGTGTGGTAAAGGATGGAAGTCATTGCACCTTGAGGAGTAGGCTCTTACATTAATAACGATACATATGATATGAATTCTTCAGGTAAACATCTTACTTACACTTTCAAATACGAAGTAAATTAAAATAAACAAAAACTTGGTTTCAAAAGAATGAATTTAATGAAGATGTCTTCTAAGACTTGGGAAACTGTTATGGGAATATCATTCTAAGATGTTCGTTGAATGCTCGTTTTAACAAAAAAATAAAATAAAGCTACATGTTTATGTTTGAACGAGTTGCTTGCACATTTCTGACATATGGAAGTGGTGATATCTTTGGCTAGGTACAACAGCTTGATTGTCGATGCATATGCAAGATTAGTAGCTTTTTTATATTCTGTTCAAAATGTTAACTGGTGTTTCTTTGTGAGATTATTTGTGTATGGAAGCTTGAAATGGATTTTAACTTGAGAGAATTCACAATCAGCCTGCTGGAGTTCTTAGAAACCGATCGGAATGCAAATGTATGCCTGTAGAAGCCAAAACCAGAGTTGTAGATTGCAGCCTCTGTTAATAACGTTATTTTGCGCCTCAAGATTGAGGTAATGCAGATTAATCTACTTATTAAACTTATTGTATCAAAATTCAAATTATCAGCGTATGGATTAGATGATTTTCTGAAAATATAACTGAAGTTGGAACCTAACTAAGCTGTTTGTACACAAATGATTTGCTGATTTTTTTTGTAATACAATTATTTATGAATTTGAAAGGAGCTTCTTGAAATTAGGGTATTAGTTTGTTTAGCCAAGCTATTGAGCCTATTGTGCTCAATTTGGTAAGTTCGGAAGTTTTTGGGTCGGGCCAAAATGGGTCGGGTCGGGTCGGGCAATTTGAATACCCCTAACTATTGTGCTTAATTTGGTAAGTTTGGAAGTTTTTAATTCTGTTGAAAGTTACAGTGTCTCTATTATGCATTTGTAGGTGCTAAGAAAGATGTCTACTGTACAAATATCGAAGTCTTCTTGAATTTAATATGTTCTGTTGTTCTGTTGTTCTTTTGGTTTTAGAGGATGAACGCCTAGGAAATGGAGGGGTTTCAAGAATTGGGGTTTAAATGTTTGTGATAATAGTTAGTGTTTACTTTTGGAGCAACTAATACATCATTTGGATTTCTGAATCACTGAGATCACGTTTAAAAGTTATAGATTATCTTTTGAAAAATTTGTATGTTGTGTGTGTATATGTACTCTTATAATTCATTGACCTACAATGTTGAAACTATTGTGATTTAATTTGAGATCAAATCACTGGATGAAAGGGGTGGTTCTCCAGTGTGCAACTAAAAGTTTTCAACCACACGATAGTCCGCGCTCTGCGCAGGATGGAAAGTCCTAGTAATACATAAAACGTGGAATAAAGTATAAATACAAAGGACCTATAAGAAACTATAAAATTTGATATGATTGTTCGAGTGTGAAGTTTTCAGTACAAAAAAATTTAAGAAACAAATGACAGCTTTAACATAAAGGACGGATGTATGGAACAATAGCTTCATCGAGTCTAATCTAGCCTTGGATGTACTTCGGAAAACCTGCAAAATTCAAAATTCATATTGACGAACAGTAATATTAGGTGAATATTACTTGTCATTGTAATTAGATTAGATTCCCTTTTCAGTTGTGTTTAGGTCCTTTGTACTACTATATAATGTACCCCAGATCATGAATACAAATACAAAATTATTACACCGTAAATTCTTCATGGTATCATAACCTAAATTCCTGAAACCCCAAAAAATTTCCGCTGCCATAATCGTTGGAGCCGACTGCTGCAGCTGATCAACAACTGCGCATTTTTAACACGTGCTGCCACCAATCGTAATTTCCTTCAATGATACTGTCATCCAACGATTTGCCATAGCTCTCTCTCCGGTTACTGCGATTGTCTGTCATCGTGCCCTACCCGAAACCGATCCACGCGCCGCTAGTTTTCACTGCCTCCTCTAGTACCGCATTGTCACACGCGTCGCTAGTTTTTACCGCCGCTGCTCACCGATCTACCTCTACCAATTGCCGCACCGCTGCTCCAGGAGTCGTGATCATCCAAACCATTTGTTACCATCCGTACCGTTTGGGCATTGCTCCCCACACGTCGATTATGTCACACGCATCTCCGCCGAGTGATCATGCACTGCCGCATTCAATTCTTCATCCGTCGATCTACCGATCTGCTTCCGCTGCTAATTTACATCAATGTCTACTCCTGGTTCTAGTTCCGATGCTGCTGAGCAAGCTCACATCGCTGCTAAAGCCAAGGATAACAAGCTACAGAACCTCAACGCCGCCGATGTGATTGCAGCTTTACTCAAACAGTTGCAACTACAATCTGGCTCTAGAGGATCTGTTCCTACTAGTCGATTTCTACATGATGCTTGCTTCCTTAGTACTCCCGACGGCTTTAGTTTGTGAATCTGTCCCGTCATACTTAAAGGAGAAGAGAATTACCTTGAATGACCTAATGCAATTTGTGGTGATATGCTTCCCAAGAAGAAGATTGGTTTCATTGATGGAACCATTACCAAACCGCTAGATAATCATCCTAATGCAGTTGATTAGCCTGGAATTAATGCTACCATGGTATGTCGGATCTTACAGACTCTAGATCCACCATTGTGTTCTTCTACTAGCTATTATGCCATAGTTAATGAATTGTGGGATGATCTTAAGGCACGTTTTACCCTCGGGAATGGTCCGAAAATACTGCAAATGTGTGAAGATATCCAGAAATGTCGATAGAATGGTCAGACTGTTGCCATTTATTTTGGCAAAATGAAGAAGCTGTTTTGTGATTAAAACTCCCTCCGGCCTCCTTTAGTTTGCACATGTGAAGCTTTTAAACCACTTTGCACTTGCAACCATGCTGCCAATGTCTTCCAAGAACGAGAGAAAGATATGATCTACCAATTTCTTATGGGTCTTGATGAGGAGTGTTCATGAATCGGTCCGGAACGAAAAAATGGACCAAACCAGACCGGAATTAAAAGACCGGAATCGGATATAAAAAATTCTGGCCCGGTCCTCGATCCAATGTTTTTGACAGTTTCCGGTTCCGATCCGATCCTGTCCAAAACCAAAATTTTACGGTTCAGATCGGATCGGACCGGATAGAACGGTAACAAGCTATTATAATATTAATATATAAATTTTATTTTATTAGATCATAAATATTAATTATATATATTAGGTAACTATATAATTATATAGTTATTAGTAAATATGTAAGTGTACTGTACTACTATTACTATATACAGTATAATATATGCATATAAATATGTTAACTAAATATATTCATAATCAAATTAATCATAACACGTGTATAAATCAATAGATGCAGACTTGGAGTTTCTACTGCATTAATAACCCTACGACAGTGGGAATTCTAATTTGGTGTACTAAATTACTACGGCACTGGAAACGGTGAGAAGAAGAATAATTTTTTCTAAGCACAGTAATTTAATAGCTTTTCAGAACAATAATTTTTTCTAGTGAAAATAAATGTGTTGAAATTCGGTCCAATCGGTCCGGGTCGGTCCAAGACCGGAATTATTCAGGTCCGGTACTGAACCGACGAACACCCCTAGTCTTGATGAATGCAATCACACCTTGCGATCCAACATCATGACCACCGATCCACTTCCACTATTCATGCATGTATATGTCCTTATTGCTTAAGAGGAGAATCAAAGAGCCGTTGTTCGATCTCGCGAGAGTTCGACTGACTCTATGGCGTATGTTGCACGATGTCCACCACCTGCGGATTCTTAACCAGTTGTTCTCACTTCAGCTGATCACAAGAATCTGATCTGTACACATTGTAATCGCAAGGCTCATGACAAAGATATATGTTTCAAGCTCACTGGAGTACCAAATTGATTCAAGGAATTGAACCAAAAGACCAAGAAGACGGCACCGAATCAGCCGACCGCCGCCACCAGGAACGACGGACAGGCCATTGGCGCCCGCCTGACTCCGTCTCCTTTCACCGGCACCGCTGTGTCACCTCCTGGCCATATCGTCGTCATTGGGTGGCATATCCCTGCCCGCTCTGACTTCGGTCCTGCTCTGTCTGATGACCAATGAAGTACGACCCTACATTTATTTAATCAGTTTAATGTCGTGTCAGACCTTGGGTCAGGTAAGTCTAATTTACCAGGGATTCTTAATTCAGAAGCCACATATCACATGACCGGTGACAAAGATTCTCTGATTGATATCACTATTTTTGTTCATTCTGTGAATGTTATATTGTCTGATGGTTCTGTGTCATCTAGAACTCAATACAGTTCTATTCGCTTTGGGGATGTTACTCTTACTCATGTGCTCTACATACCTTCCCTTCAATGTCATTTATTATCATGTTCTAGATTGTTATCTGCATTAAAATGTCTAGATTTGCTTACTGAAAATTATTGCATTTTACGAAAAATTAGTACGAGGACTGCGATTGGTGTGGGTGAACAGTATGGGGGGGTTTATTGGCTTCATCTACAGGATACGAATGTTCGTCCTCATATCTAACAGTTTATTCTAACATTTGCTTCAGTTTCTTCTTCTGATTTATGGCATCAGTGTCTTGGGCATCCCTCCTCTACGGTGTTGTCTTTTTTTTTTTCTACTTTTGATTTTATCAAAACGAATGTTTATATTCCTTGCTCTATCTGTCATAGAGCAAAAAAGAGTAGACATATTTTTTTTCTTTGAGTTCTTCGAATGCTAGATTTTTATTCAAATTAATACATTGTGATGTTTGGGGTCCTTATAAAACACCATCTTCTAGTGGCGCATTTTATTTTTAAACTATAGTTGATGATTATTCCCGATCTTTTTAGGTTTATTTATTAGTTGTTAAGTCTGATGTAGCGTCTATATTTATTGAATTTTGTGCTCTGATAAAGAATCAGCTTGACCGTGTGGTTAGGCGTGTTCAGACTGATAATGGTACAGAATTTCTACCTTTGAAATCCTACTTTGCCGAGTCTGGTATTATTTTTAAGATATCTATGGTTGATACACCACAACAGAAAGGTCGTGTTGAGTGAAAGCATTGACATTTGTTAATTGTGGCTGGTTCTTTGTGTTTTCAAGCCAATCTTACTATTGAGTTCTGGGGAGAATGTGTACTTACTGCTGCTTATTTGATCGACCGGACACCCACGAAGCAACTTGATTGCCCCATACCATTCAAATTTCTCTACGGACGTCCTCCAAATTACAAAGCTTTGCGCGTATTTGGTTGTTTGTGCTTTGCTTCCCACATTACCAGATTTCGTGAAAAGTTTGCTCCAAGAAGTCACAGATGTTTGTTTCTTGGGTATCCTGCCGGAAAGAAAGGTTATCGTCTTTTCGACTTGGAATCCCATACTTTCTTCAACATTCAGGATGCTGATTTTTATGAAGACCATTTTCATTAGACAGTGATCCTGAAAGCCTCACTGCCACCAACCACCTCACCGGTGATGGCCTCTTCACCGCTCGCTCTTTCACTGATGCCTGTCACCTTTCTGCAGCCATTCTCTTCGACGTCGGCAGTCTTAACGCCAGACATGTCCTGGCCAGCTGATCCTATCCTGCACGTGTTGGATGCTTCGAACGTGCCATGCCCTTCATCCGCTGCCTAGCTCCACGTGCCACCGGATACCACTGCTTACGTGCCGCCAATTGCAATGCTACACTGCTTTGTCGGTTCTGACTTCGACATCGCCACCAGCGGCCGAGCTGCCCACTGTCCGTCAGAGTGATTGCGAACGTCAACCTCCTACTTATCTCCAATATTATGTATGCTCTGTTGCTAATAATGATAATCCCTTCCCCCACTGCTACTACCACACCTGCGTCATCACATTCCTTAGGTGTTCTCTATCCTTTAACTGATTTTGTAATTTGTGATAAATTTTCCATTACGCATTCTAGATTTTTGGGTGCAGTAACTTCTAGTGCAGATCCTACCACTTATTGTGAGGCTTCACAGTACGCTCATTGGCGTGATGAAATGGCTGATGAGATTAATACACTTGAGCGCAATCAGACTTGGACTTTGTCCTCACTATCTCTACATAAGACTTCTATTGGATGCAAATGGGTGTACCTTACCAAGTTCAATTCTGATGGTACCATTGAGCGTCACAAATCTCGTCTGGTGGTTCTTGGAAATCACCCAAAAAAGTTATTGATTATACTGAGACATTTGCTCCTTTTGCGAAGATGGTTCGGTTCATCTATTTTTATCAGTTGCAGTCATTCGTGGTTGGAAACTTCACAAGGTGGATGTGCATAATACTTTTCTCCATGGTGATTTACATGAGGAGGTATTTATCCGACCTCTATTAGGCTACCCTGCGCCTCCGAGACTGGTTTGTCGACTTCAGAAATCTCTTTATGGTCTTCGGCAGGCTTCTTTTGCAAAATTAGCTCAGGCTTTACATGCATTTGGTTTTGTCTAGAGTAAGGAAGATTACCCTTTATTTACTTTTACTCGTGGCTCAGTTTCATTGCATGCCCTTGTCTATATGGATGATTTGGTCATTGCTAGTAGTTCTTCGTCGCTCATCTCTGAATTCAAGAAATACTTGAGCTCTTGCTTTCATATGAAGGATCTTGGTACAGTTAATTATTTCTTGGGCATAGAGATTTCTAGAAGACCGGATGAGATGTTTCTTTCACAAAGGAAATATGCCCTGGATATCTTATATGTCCCCGGTTTGTTGGATTCTAAACCGACTGACTTTCCTATGGAGCAACAACATGACCTTGAAAATGTTGAAGGACCCATTTATGATGACCCTGAGCGGTATCGGCGACTGGTGGGTTGCCTCATTTACCTCACTACCACTCGTCCTAAGCTTAGTTATTCTGTCCATAAGCTTGCTCAGTTTATGAAGTCTTCTTGTGTGCCTCATTGGCAAGCTGCGATAGGAGATCTTCACTACTTGAAAAGTCATCATGATCAAGGTTTATTTGTATCTTCACGTAGTTCATTACAATTGACTTCTTATTGTGATTCCGATTGAGCTGAATGCCCATCACGCACCGTTCATTGTCTGAGTACTTTGTGAGCATTGGTGATTCTTCGGTTTCATGGAAGACCAAAAAACAACCTATAGTTTCTCGTTCTTCTGCTGAAGTGGAGTATCGTGCTATGACTGTTGCACGTTTTGAGTTGTTGTGGTTTAAGTCTTTGCTTCGGGACTTGGGCGTTGTGCATTCTGCTCCTATGTGAATGTTTTGTGATAGTCAATTTGCTCTCCACATTGCGGCTAATCCGGTGTTCCATGAATGTAAAAGCATATCGAGGTTGGTTGTCATTTCGTCCGTGATCTTGTATAGTCTGGCGCTTTTTTTACTCATCATATTCGCACGACTGATCAACCTGCGGATTTATTTACCATGGCTCTTGGACGAAATCAGTTTCAATTATTGCTTGGCAAGTTGGACATTTCTTATCCCTATGCTCCAACTTGAAGAGGAAGTATGGAGAAATAGTAATATTATGTGAATATTACTTTTAATTGTAATTAGTTTAAATTCCTTTTCCAGTTGTGTTTGGGTCATTTGTACTACTATATAATGTATCACAGAGCATGAATACAAATACACAATACAACTGAGGATTGTGTTCCAGTTTATATTTGAAATCCTTTAGTCATCACAATACAACTGAAAAAAATAAACCAACATAATCAATTAACTTTAATATTTAAAAATAACAGTATATAAAAGGTAAAGCTCAAGAAATGTTTACATAAACTCATCAAAGAATAGTAAACGTCTAGCAATTCCATAAATGTAACTAAACATCATCGTCAAAATGTCAAACATCAACAAATCCAGCAACACACTAAAAAATCATTCAAATATGGAAATTATATCGCAAAAACCAACAGAAGCAATACATGCAAAAAAACTCAAAATAAAAACTGTAAACATCATCAATCACAAAAAAAATTGTTTTTCAATATTACAACTAAAACCTTTTATCTATTATTCTAATTGAATCGTGTCTTTTCATAAGTCTATGGAAAGACGGTCTTTCCCAATATTTTGCCCATTTTTAATAGGAAAATTTCGCTCTCTTAATTTTCAATTAATGTGCTTTCAGTGGTCTAAATTTAATTTCACACTTATTCAGTCTATGGTGAGCCTATATGTTACACTAGTACAAGAAGAGCTATAAGCGGCTCTATTGCACTGCATTTTTGTAAATCAACCTCAGAACCACCGTCTATCATATGTTTCGAAATGGGTACTCCTTCTGTCTCATTTCAAATTTCAGTTTACCTATTCATTTAGTTAAAATTGCTTAACTTTAACCCTAAAATTGAATTGGTATATAAGTATAAATATTACATGTGATACATTGTTAGATTCCTTATAACATATATTTCCAAAATATCTATTTTTTACAAGTTTTAATTTACTTTTTTCAAATCAACCGATGAAAGTAAAAGTGTGCAGATTCAAATGGGACGGAGGGAGTACCTTTGATAGGTTTTGCGGCCGATCAATGGACAACTTCATAACACCAATACACACCGCATATAATAGAACCGATGTGTTAAAGTGGTTAAACAACGAGTCATCTGTTAATCGCCGTTTAATGGAAATGTTCACGACGGTAGATTTCTAGTGCCATCTGATCAACTTAACTTTGATAAAAAAAACTGAAGATGCCTTAGATGCAATTTCAAAACTCGGAAGTTGAATCTCCTAAATTTTAGTTATCTCCTCATTTTCTCCGTAGTCTATTGGAATTTGTGAAGTCAAAATTTTAACTTTTAAGATAAGCAGAGTTAACCGATGTAGATTTCGAGTTCAGAACTGGAATTTGAAATATCTCATATTGGATTATTTCAAATTTGATTCGCTTATACATAGTGCCTAGTACCTAAAAATGTTAGCGCACCTACTCGCGCTTCATATCTTTGTATGATTCAAGCTTGCTATTTTCTATGTATTCCGAAAGGTTAGGCTCTTTCCTAAACATTTGTAATTCATCCATTCATGTTAATGATTGGTTCAAAATTATTTATGAATATCACCTGATGCCCCTATTCCTGTATTTATAGAATGTTAAGTTGCAGGTGGAAAGCCTTCATTTGTTGAAATGTTCAAGGCGATCAATTGGTCAAAGTTTTATTTTCAGTTAGGATTCGTAGAGAGATACCACTACTTTTCTCGAGGGAGAAGTGGCTATAGCTGCAAAAGGCGATCAACCCGCTCGCACTCAGCGGCCCATACCAGCCCACACCCAGGCCAACATATGAGATGTAAAT
>JAULKM010024487.1:0-14007 GCA_032355605.1 Rubia tinctorum
ATAATGAAAATAATTGTATTTTTCTTTATTAAGTGATAATTTATAATTAAATATAATATAATATTCTTATTTTAAATAATATAAAAATATATAATAATTTATTTATGATTTAAATATTATTACAGTTAAAAGGAATATATTGTATTTTTAAAAAAATAAAATTACTATTTTTTATATGATTTTGGTCAATTTGGGTCGATTTGGGTCGACCCACGACCCAACCCGACCCAGCCCTAAACTATGGGAATTTTGACCCAAACCGACCCGACCCATTTGTCCCAAATTTTTGGGTCAATTTGGGTCGAGTCAGCAGACGCGCCCTGACCCGTCCCGACCCATGAAAACCCCTAGTTGCTAGTACAAACTCCCCCGCTAGTACAAACTCCCCCAATGACTGTTTTACCAACATTGATTATTGCTGCTAACATGTGGTCAGATTGATAACTCGATCACGATTGTGTTTAGTTAATTATTATATTCCTAATATCTCTATGGACGACCCCGATACTTGCCACTATCTACCATTCTTGGTAGTGTAGTAGTAAGAACATGACCAACATTACAAAATCTATCTTTGACCCTTAATACTTTGACGGCCTCCTCTTGTGTTTTTAACGATGCTAAAGAAGGGGCAGGTCAATATGTGTGTGTATGAAGATTCCAAGAATAACAAAATTATATACGTCTTGTTCTGAGTACTATAAGAAATACCATTTTAAGTGTAACATATGCAAGTTTTAATGTACACAGTACATGTTGAAAGTTAAACAGTGCACAGCTATGTCAAAATTTCAAACTGATAAATTTGCCTTCCATGTTATGTGTATTGTGAGGAATACTAGTTGTAGATTAACATATACATATTATAATGAACCAAAAACGTCTTAAAAGCTAACTTATAAACTACCTCGTTACATAATTTTATAATTAATGAAAGGATTTCACATCATCTAATTCAATGCATGTTTTATTGTAATGCACGTTTTAAGCTAATAAATGCACATGGAATATGAAAATTTTCAAGATCATAAATTTTATGGTGCTAATGTTTTCCACATGTATTTTACATGTTTATAACAGTGGAATTCATACATTCGGAAGTTTCAATTTCATTCACATCGAACTCAACAATAGAACCTATATCACATATGAAGAGTTCATACCTTGGATACTATCAGTTTGAAGAATTTGATCTGATGGGAAAACTTCATCTTGGAACTGAGCTTCATTGGTTTCAAATTGAAACTCAATTTTTTCAATTAGAATTTGTTTCGATGAACAAGGTGCTTGAAATTTCATCTGATCCTATTGTGTTTTGTTGTCGATCTTATTACAGGTCAAACTTATCGAAGATTGGCCGATCAATTGAAGAACTTTTTTCTTGAAAATAATCATCCATAGGTGCTGGGAAAACCGCCCAGCATCGATTACAATAAGTGAAATTGACATCAAACTCAACTAACCTCTATACGTAACTAATCTATTGGAAGGATATCTAAATTACATGTCAGTCAGATTGATCGTCTGTACAGTTACAGAGTAAAGATACAATAAAACTGTAATATCACCATTAGTATATTAACTCGCTTCCCGCGAAAACCATGACCACTTAGCAGAGAAGAGTGTATCACACATCAACTACTTCACCAAACAGGGATCTTCAAGAGCTGCATCACCACCTATTACAAAAACACGATCTGTAAAAACAGATTGAGAACAAAATATCACCGCGAACAACTAAATCGAGTGATCATCACGAACACAACGATCTAATCTATCAGGTCAAAGAACAATACTAATGTATGAAAACATATCCACACTTGTTCAATAATATAAAAACTCAAAGAACATTAATTGAAAATTTATTAGTTTTCCCATCTTCCCATTATGGGGAAAAGAAGATTGAAGAGAAAAATAGGGTTTTATGAAGAAGGGAGATGAAGGACGGTGGAATGGTTTTTTTGTTGGTCGATTGAAGAACTCGTCGAAAAAGAATGGATCGATCAAAGAGGAAAGAATTTCGCCATGTGTGTAATGTTTGGAAAGAAACTGCTTAAGAAAGATCCAAATTGTTTATGACCCGAAATTATTTCCGGTTCCCACCCACAAGATTTGGTCAATTTTCATTAATTGCAAATTGATCTCTGAATTGTACATAACTTTATGTACAAACCACATATTAGAAGACCCCTCTTTTTAAAATTAGCACATTCAAACCGATCAGCTATTTCCATTGAGTTTGTGTCTTGAAAGATAATATTTTCATAAGTTATGGAAAAATCAAGGTTTAAACGAAAAATTAGAAGAAATTAAGATATAATTTCCGAGTTGCATTACTCGGGTCATAAACTTATAACTACTACATGTTGCATAATAAAATTTTAATTTTGCAACTAAAACCTCTTATTTTTTTATAATTCTAATTCAATCTCGTTTTTCCATGATGCTCTTTGCCAAGAACATTTCCATTTAACATTTCATTTTATTAAACTACTATATAATTAGTTCCAAACCTCAATTCACTTTTTACCGAACACATCAATGCAGTAACGGATCCAGAATACATACGTGGCGGGGGCTGATCTATCAGTAATGAAAAAAAATTCTCAATTTTTTTTCATTATTAGAGGGGGCTGATAATTTTTTTAAAAAAATTTACTACTCAAATTCCCCGTAATTTTCGTCTCGGCGGGGGCTGGAGATGTAGATCCACCCCTGCCTCAATGAGACATTTGAAACGGGGACCAAGTTCCCATCAAGTTGCCCCGTTCAAACGCTCAACATATTATTAATATTCCAAATAAACGGAATTTTTATTTGTCGAAATCTTATGAATGAGAAAATTGTTGACTAATTTTTGGTCATCTGCTCATTGACAAACGTACACAATTGGCGCGGCGGCGAAAAGAAGAACAGAGCGGTGACGAAAAGAAGAACGGTGCGGCGACAAAAAGAAGAACGACGTGGAGGAAAGAAGACTCGGTGGCAGAGACCTGTGGCGGAGAACGGTGATGGGAGACCGGTGAGGGAGAACAACGACGGAAATAAAGGAAGGAGAAAGGGGGTAGGGTATCAATTTAATCATTTTTATTTTATTTAATAAAATTATCATTTCATTAAAATCCGTTCAATTTCGACATTGACTTTTGCAGTCAATGGCTCCCAGGGTAATATTGACACATACATCGTAAAGTTAAAATTATTATGACATTTTCTCATTTTATAAGATTATATTGACAATTGTATCAAAAAGTCGGGGTTATTTTGACATTTTACTCTAAAGAGAAATGAGAACATGGACTCATCATGTAACTGGATTACATTTCAACACATCATAGAAGAAAAGCATTTGACATGGTTTAAGAAATGAGAACTTTGATTCAACATCTAGATTACATTTGAATAGTACAGCAAAGAGAAGACAGATCCAAACTGGAAGACGCATTCTTCCTTATTGATCATCCATACTTGTGGGACGAATTAACCAGAAGTCGGGGCATTCACAAGCCCTTCATAGAACTGCCCAGGGTCCAGATATGTTTCCATCCTCACCACCTTACCGTTCTCATCTTGCTGTTTCAATAACCATAAATGTCAGACTATGCTCAAAACCCCAAAACAGCATTCAGAAACTCATCCAAAGGTTTGATTTCCCCTATTTTCAAGATAATTGTTAGGGTCGAATAGCCCAACCCCATTAGCATTTTGGACTAGGTCTAAATGATTTCAAAAAGAAAAAATCTCCTGTTATATCGACTAACAGTTAGAGCATGTACAATGGGAGCTCAAAACGAACTCAATTAAAAATTGAGCCCGAACCGAGATTGAAAATCCCCTACAATGGGGGGTTCGGAGCGAGCTGCATCAATGCAGCCTCGCTGCTCCAACTGGGAACGTTGATCCCGCGCCCAGCCCAAGGAGAGGCACATGGCCTGTCAGAGCATATTTTTTTTATGATTGGGTCACGTGACACGACTTGTCCCCTTTTTTAAATAAAAAAAGAATTTTGAAATTTTGAAAAAAATATATTTTGTTCTATTTAAAACAAAAAAATGGAAACAAATCTTTAAAAATTCTATTTTTATTTTTAAAAATCTAAATTAAATTTTGGTCATTTTTAAAAATCATAATTACATTCTTTAAAAATATATACATGGTTTTTTTTAATTATGGTTCCTAAAATAAATTTTAAAAATTAAAATTAATTTTTTTGAAATGATATTAAATTTTAAAAAATACAAATGTATTATTAAATTTCACATTTGAATTTATTTTGTTAGGTCAATTATTTAAATTAAATATTAAAGGTAAAATTAATGAGTATGATAGAAAAAATGTGGGGTTCATGGAGAGGTTTCAAAGTGGGCTCAACCACTGGGGGGAAATGAAATGATTTAGTTGCGGACTCAATTGGTGAGGTGGAAGAAAGAGATTGATTATTTAATAAACTGAAACCGCAAAAGCGGGATCGGAGCGGGCTTACCATTGTACATGGTCTTAGACCAATATCATTTTAATAACTTTTAGCATTAGATTATAATTATTTGTATATTGCGATACATTTTTAAAAACTTTTAAAATTATAAGAATCCCGTGTAATCAATAAAACAAGCATCAAGCTGCCCTATTAGCTATATTAATTATAAAATAGTCTTATTTAATGGTTAATCAAACATATAACAAGATTTTGGCTCTGTCTGTCTAGCACTGTTGTGCTTATAAGTAAAACTGCCTTATTTAGAAAGTAGACGAAGACCATCTTCTGTTTTTCCTCCAAAAAATAGTTTTTGCTTTTAAAATAAACTGTTTTTTTTCTTTTTAGCAAGCAGTAAAAAGTATGTTGCTAAAAGCAATTTATAAAACAAAGACTTTAAGTTCCAACAACGTTAAAAAAGTGTATTTACCAAACAAACTGTACAAAGTCAAACAGCAGTGAACGGTCAATTTTAGGCAAATAAAAAGTGAAAGAGGAGATTAGGAAGAAGAAGAACAATGAGAGGGAAAGTAAGCACCTGGAGAGAGGCTATCCCAAAAAATTCAACGAGGCCTCCATTTGGGGGGTACTCCTTAAACGGCCCCTCCATGTATGCCCAGTGCCTGTACTTGAAAACAGCCATCGGTGGCGGTGAGTACACCTTAAGGATCTCCCCCGCGAATCCCCGAGGAAATGCAGCCATGAAAATTCTCCCAGCAGACTCTGCTGTTTCCTCCTCAGGATCATAAATCCGAAATCGCTTTGGCAGCTTCGTCTCCAGGAACACATTGTAGCTCCCCCCGTGCTGCGCTATTTCATCCCAATTGTAAGCCTTCCTCCCTGAAAATGGTCAACTTCAAATCAGACAAGAAAATTTTATACGTTAGCAAACGTTGTAGTTTTCAAGGAAGTAGGGAGCATAATTTGATTCGCTCAACACCATGTGCTAACATATAATTTTTTTTTGCAAATCAGACAAACACCATTTCAAATCAGCCCAAAACATCACTCATCATCTCCACTCATCCCACCATTAACACTCAGCAAGAACTTCTTGGTATCCGCAGTTACGCATTCGTCGGGATTGGCTTTCTGGACCAGCTCCATTTCGAATGAGAACAACAGCCTCTGCACTTTCTCTTCAACGGATCCGATCGGCCATTCCTGTTTTCATATGTAAATGCACCAAAACTAATAAAGATCACCAAATTCAGAAAGTTGTATCATGTATTCAAATGGTTTTACATACCTGAGCCCTGCCTTCTTCGAAGAGCTTGTTGACAGCATCGTAATTGGGAGGGCCGAACCTCCAGGTGGTGTTCTTGAGATCCTCTTCACTCAGGTTATCCCTGTATTTGTCGAGAGATGGAGACCCCATTTTTCCGGTGCTCAGTTTGTTGTTTTCCCGGCTAATTATTGGTCTGTTTATGTGTAATTGGTTCGAGTTGTTGACTTACCAAAATGTTCCAAGTTGGGATTTTATATCATTAGATGGAATCGACTTCTTTCAGAAGCGGAATCTGGCTGCCAGCTTTGACTGATTCAATAAAGGCCTGCAGAAATAAAGAATAGACGAGTGCAGTTTTGGTCTTTGAACTTTGACCTACTGCCTCCTCCTCCATTTCACCACCATAATCTTTGGTGTTTGGATCTATCTGAATGAAATGAGCGAGTGAAATTGAATTTAAAAAGGAAAAAGTAGAATGAGAAGATGACATTGAATTAATATTGCCATAAAATAAAAGTGTGTCAATTTTTTTAAAAAAATGTATCACATCCAATAAAACAGTAAAGTATGAACTTGTGAGTGACACTATTTGTTTTCAAACGTTGCAGGCTTGCAGCACTGAACTTTTAGGCCTGCAATCTTTTTTGGTTACGACCAATTAGTTCTTTCAAGTTCAACTAACTAAAGGTTGAATGGGTCAGCGTCATCGGCAAAATGACCATATCAATCAATCTTGTAGAAGCCACTATTAAAGCATTTTCAATGACTTACTTTATTATTCAACTGCTACAATAACTTTTTACAATTACTATAATGTATTTATTCTAATAATTTACTCTATATCTTCTTCTAAAGATAATATTTCCTTATATCTTCCTTAAAAATTTTATGAACAAATAATATACAAACCTTAAAAAAAATTAAAAAACCATTTCAATACATAATGATACAAATAATTTACAAAATATAAAGCATAATGTAAATTTTTCTCATATACTTAAATTTCAAACAATTTATTAAATATAAAACACAAAATAATGAAATTTCATACATAATTTTATTACAAATAAGGTACAACTATAAAATATAAAAATAAAGATAAATAATCTTAAATTAAATAATAATTATTTATTTTTTGTCACTCTATATTCTATTTTGATATTTTGAATTTATAAACTATTTTTTAATAATTAATTATTCAAATGTGAGATTTATGTTAATACAATTAATAAAATTATATATGGAGCGTTATAATATCAAACTCAAATATTAACAAATAAATTTAATTAATATGTTAATGAATTATTATTTTTATAATTTTGATTCAAAAATTAGAATGTGTATCTATTATATATTTATAATTTAATATATATATAAACTACAAAAATAAACAAATGATATAAAATATTAAAAAAACAATGTAAGAAAACTAAAGAAAGGAAAGAAGGTAAAAAACAGAAAATAAATGCAAAGAGAAGAAAAAAACAAAAAAAACAAAGGAGAAAAGACATTGGCGCATGTACAGTAATCGCCAAATTTAACGTGGTATTGTATATACGCAACAGTAAATATACCGTGTCATTAGAATGGAAAACGCGATGATTTTTTCTTCTTTTTCTTCATATCTGAAAAGATTGCGGACCATTGAAATTGCTCTCACTTAAAATATCCTTGTTTTTTGTGTGATGTTGGTAGAATAGTTTCATAATTTGGACATTAAATATCCATTTAAAAATAACTGTTGACAAAATTCTAAAATTAATTATAGTGACCCCTCACCCCATAAAAAAATATATTGTTTTTTTCAAATCTTGGTTGAGCATTTGTCACGTGAGATTGTCAATTCACTATTAATTTTTTACTATTATTTTAGGAGGGAAGGTCTTGGAAAATATTGCATTTTCATAGGCATATAGAAAGATCGAGTTAAATTAAAATTATAGAATGGTAGAAAGTTTTATTTTCAATATTAAAAATTTATTATGCAACGTTGCAGTAGTACAAGTTTATGACCCGATTAATGCAATCCAAAGTTACCGTTTAAACCTTGGTTTCCTAATAACTTATGGAAAGACCGTCTTTTAAATGACAGACTCATATTAGGATCGCTCCTCCTATAATATGTATTATATGTTTGGAAGATTTGATTATAAGTAAAATTAACTTATTCTGAAAGTAGGGAAAAAATAAATTTATGTTTTTCCCTCAAAAATAATTTATACTTTTGAAATAAATTATTTTTATCAATTCACCAAACTGTTAAAAGTGATAAGTTTAAAAGTAAAACAACTTGTAAAATAAGCATAGTTTATATTTTAATCTTCACAAGGGGAAGTCTTCGGAAATGTGACTTATCCATAAACTTATAGATATGTCACTCAAATATTTACCTTAAAAGTTATATTTAAAAAAAATATATTGTATTTTGAAGTTAAAACAAATAATAACGTGTTTTTAAATGTGAAAATATAATATAATATAAAATTTTAATTTGAATTTTTGAATTTTTGAATTTTTAAAATTTTAAAATTTAATATATAATTTAAAAAATTCAGTCCATAATTAAAATATATAGTAATCTATCCATAAATTAAGGAGAAGTTACCGTCAAGAGACCTCCCTCTTCACAAAAGCTCCTCACAAATGATTAACGCACTTTTGATGCTAAGTTGTAAAGTTCGGAGACTAATTCTATCAATTTAAGTAAACAGAAGATTAAAAGGCCCATGCCATAAAGAAATAAGAGGTAAAAATTATTGGAAAGGCGACTTTTCGTAGGTTATGTACCGTTCACAGTTTCTTTTATTTTAAATATTGCAATTTTTTTATAAAATTTAAATATTGTATTTTAAAAAATAAAACAAGTAATAATATGTATTTGAATGTAAAAATATATAATATAAGAAATATTTTCAAAATGTCTAAACTTAGTATGTAATTTAACAAATGCAGTATATAAGATAAAAAAAATAAGTAATCTGCTCATAAACTTATGAACATACCGCCACTTACAAAACCCACTCAAATCAAAGTTATTAAGAAACTAAGAAATCAACTTGTGTAGAAATATTATAAAATGAGTGGATCTCCTTACAAGGGTCTTTTCATAAAAAATTTAACAGTTCACTGTATTTATTTACTTATACACTGTATTTGTTAAATTACATTTAAAAAATTTAAATAATTTTTTATACTAAATAGTTTATATTTTCACATTCAAATACACGTTATTACTTGTTTTAAATTTTTAAATATAATATTTAAATTTTATTTAAAAATTACAACTTTAAGATTAAAAAAGTATAGTGGATTGTGCATAAGACAACCCGTCTTTCCTATGACTTTCTCTTATAAAATATACTCATCTGGTACCAACTAATTTATGTAGTTCGATCTTTGGAGTCAAATTGAACTAATTTTGACAATACAATTTTATTAATATGTACTCTCTCTATCCCTCCTTAAGTGTATTAATTCACTATTCATCGATAAAGTTGATACTGTTTACATTGTAAAATTCATAGATATAAAATGTAAAAATTACTTAGAGAGATCTTACTATATTCGTCGTAACATGATAAGGTATGGGCACGTGTGCCCAATACCATTAATTCAACCCACTTAGTGAATGAGTTAAGGTTGAATCTCAGGGAATACACGGGAAGGTAATGATGTGACAAGTTGGGCCACATTGCCTACCAACTCGTATAACTAGGAGAAACAAAGTGCGGAGAAGGTAAGATTTCAAGATCTAATTCACTATTCACATAAGATATTCTACATGGCATACATCTTACCAGATCGTCGAACCAAGCATAACCTTGCTCTAACTTGCCTGACCTCTGTCTGTCTTGTAAGTTTATGAGCAACACGAAATAAAGGAGAATAACTAGAGAAGACACACAAGATTTGGCATTAACATTGGTACCGCTTGTGGGGAACGTTAGCATTCAACACCCACTAAGCTCAAGAACCATGGAAGGATCATGAACTCCTCGTCAGGGGGTTCCAGTCAACAACGACATCACCATCGAGGACATCACACATACAGAGGGAGGGTCGACTCTCATGTTTCTAGGAGAGCATCACTAGCTTCAGACGACCGCGAAACTCGTTAACAACTAGGAAATCCTTCAAACAATCATGGCGTCACAAAAGGATATGATGAAAAGATTTTAGGAGATGGAAGAGAAGGAGAAGAGCAGGCTTGAGCGGAAATGACACAGTGTTAAACTGACCAAGCTTTTTCAGGAACAGGAGGACAATAATTAAGAGCCCCGACGGAAAGAGCGAGGGTTGGAGATGGGCTATAGCACGTGATAAAATGTAAAACGCACAAATAATTGTGGCTGTGTGTATTGATATATATATAGTGAGTACAAAAGGTATACAAGACCTAAAAAAATATGGAACATGATATATACAAAACTAATCAGAAAGGGTATTTCTTTCTTATTCTGATTCTAAATCAATTATATCTCTATTTCCCCCCTCCTCCCTCAAGAGAAGCGTATGTTTCTTCTTAGAACTCCAAGAAACCAGGTTGCCACCAAGAAAAATGGCATAACCATATGTAGACCTACGAGTTTCAATACAACGAGCCCAATCAGCATCAGAATAACCATGAACTGACAAAGTGTACAAATTTGCACGAAATTGAAGACCATGGTGGAGAGTACCACCCACATAGCGCAAAATTAACAGCTTGGAAATGGTCATCACTGGGAGCCTACATGTACTGACTGACATTGTTCACAACATAGGACAAGTTGGGACGTGTAATCGATAGACACTGAAGTGCACCAACCAAAGAACGATAAAAGTGTGGGATTTTCGAACATCTTACCGAAAGAAATATCAAGTTGCGGAAAAGCAACAAATTGTATGACAACTGGCGATGAATCCTGTATTCCAGAGCGAAATAAAATGTCCTTAGCGTATATGTCCTGGCCAAGGAATAAGTTATCAGAAGTACGAACAACCTCCAAACCCAAGAAATATTGCAGAGTGCCAAGATCGGTAATCTTGAATTCCTGATTAACTTGATCAATAAACTTCTGACAGAGACGACCATCATTCCCAGTAAGAATAATGTCATCAACATAAACCAACAAGTAGAGCAAAGAGGCACCTTGTGAAAATACAAACAAAGATGTATCAGAGGAACTGCATACAAAACCCAGGCCAATAAAAAAAGAACGGAAACTTTGAAACCAAGCACGAAGCGCTTGCTTCAAACCATAAATGGCCTTGCGTAAATGATAAATAAAATTAGGAAGCATCGGTCTTTGAATCTAGCTGGCTGCTCCATATAAATCGAGGAGTCGAGAATGCCATTTAAAAATGAATTCTTAACATTAAGCTGTCGTAAAGGCCTATTTCGAGTGATAGCAAGAGATAAAACAGTACGAACAGTAAATACCTTCACCACTAGACTAAATGTATGATCATAATCAAAACCAGGCAATTTCCAAAAACCCCGAGCAACTAACCTTTCTTTATACCTGTTAAGAGAGTCATCATCCTTGTACTTTAAACGATAAAGTCATTTTGAACCAACAACATTGGCATGGTGAGAACGAAGAACCGAAACCCACATCTGTTGAGTGCGAAGAGCATCTATCTCTGAGTCCATAGCAGCAACACATTCAGGATCCTTGATAGCTGAACGATGACTTCGGGGCTCGGTCTTAGTAAATAAAGAACTTAGTAAGCCAAAAATATCATACTCAAAAAAATCTTTATACCGAAGTGAGCCAGTGCACGATCGAGTAGCCATCGTATGACGAGAAGAGGGACCCATCGCCAGAGAAGGCATGGATCTCAAGACGGGCACACAACCTGAGGCAGGAAAGGAACCCAAGCCGAGCATGAAATCCGAGACTAATAATAGCGGCCAAGCTGGAGAAGCGGTCGACAAAGGCAATTATTGGGAAGTAGAAGACGTCGGGATGACCGTCGGAGCCGTTGGAGGAGCAACTGGTGGCGAGGTAGGGACAAGCGTTGTCGGTGTGACGGGCGCATGGGCAGACATCGACGGTGCGTGCGAGTGGACTGGTGGAGCATGCGGTGGTCTAATGAGCTGCTTGTCATCATGTGGTAAACTAACACAATTTTCAGATAAACCCCAAGCTCCTTGTACAGGTTGAAAATCAACATTGTCCAGAACAATGGGAGATTTGGTTGAATACGATGACTCAAACACCTCCGACGAGACTTACAAAGGCTCCCAAAATGCAGATACATCCAGTGATGAAAAATCAGTGACAGTGCCAGTACGAGTAGCTGAAAAAAATATCTCATCAAACTGAGTCGATGAGTGATGTATTCCTCTTTCGTAAGAGGATCAAGACAATGATAACCTTTGCACTGTGAACTATAACCCAAAAATATATAGGACATACTCGGAGGTGCCAGTTTATACGCAGCATAAGGGCGTAAATACGGAAAAACTCGACAACCAAATGGATGAAAATTGGAGTAGTCATGAGTCGTACCAAAAATAACTGAGAGCGTAGACTGTCCAGATAAAATCAGCGTTGGCAGCTTGTTGATGGTGTAGACTATGTAAAAAAGCATCATACCAAAATGAATAATGAAGGCCGGAATGAAGGAGCATCGACAATCCTATCTCTGTGATGTGACGATGCTTCCGCTCTGATACCATGATAGAATGTAAAAAACAAAAATAATTGCGGCTATGTGTGTATATGTGTATATATATAGTGAGTGCAAAGGTTATACAATACCTAAACAAATATGGAACTATCTACATACAAAACCAATCAGAAATGATATTTCTTTCTTATCCTAATTCTAAATCAACTATATCTCTATTAGCACATCCAAAAATAGGAAGAGCACAACTACCTCCAGAAGGAAGACTTATGCCGGGAGGGAAGAGACAATGGCAGATAGCGAGTGACACGCTGGCTACGTACCATTGTCGAAGGGGAATGACCCAAAGAGTAAGGCTTAGCAGTCAGGAACAAAATAAGGATCGGGAAGGAAGGAAGGAAGAGGGTCACTGTTCACCAAGAGGATACGACTATTCACGGCTGATCCGAAGTTGAAAATACCCCTCAACCTGGGCAGTACAATGGTGAAATGGACCTGGAAGACCACCTGCACACATTCTGCACCAATATGGCCACTTTTGCGATACTGAAAGCCATATGTTGCAAAGTGTTTGCAACCACGCTGGAAGCTATAGCCAGAGTGTGGTTCAATAATCTGAAAGACGAGACGATCAACAGTTTCATCCAGCTAGAGCATAAATTCTTGACTCGTTTCATGCAAAGGAAGAAATTTTAGAATACCACGTCTGGGCTTCTGACAATCAAATAGAAGCTAACAGAGACGCTAGTAGGATACTGGGAAAAGTTTAATGATGAAGCGAATCAGGTAGAGAAATGAAGCAATCACTTCCTTATAGATACTGATCCACCTCCTCGCAGGGTCGTTAACTAGGCATCAATTAACCCATGGAGTGGCTTGGAATCAAAGATAGAATTTATAAAGTTTCTCCCGTTCCTATTACTAAACTACAAATGGGGTAGATAGTGGCAAGACCTAGGTCGTCCACAGAGATGCTAAGAACTTAAAGGTTAATTATACAAAGCCGCAATCGAGTCGTCAATCCAATCACGTGTTAGTAATAACTAGTGTTGCAAGATAATTTTTTGGGGGGAGGGGGTTATCTAACAACTACGAGCATGCAAGGACACGAGAGAATAAAACTATATATCGCTAGCACTGGGGGAATATTTGCGTAACTTGACCGGTAGTGTATTTCGATCCTAGATTCAATCATATTCAAGACATACAAACCTATCATAATGCTTATGCCACATAGTGTGGTCGGTGGTCAACACTTCTCCCTATCTGTCACATAAGGGTGCTATTGTATTCTTCCATTGGCACCGCCTCCGCAATTAGAGGAGTGAAACAACGGGCATGCCTACTGTGCAGATCTGATTCTCTCCCGTATGATAACATCAAGGTCACGCCACTACGAATACTTCTCCCCAGGCCTTATCGGTGACTAGGGATGATCATGGGTCTAGGACCCGACCCAGACCCACAGGGTCTAGACCCATTGGGTCGAGTATGTGTCCAAAAAATTCAGACCCATCGGATACGTGTCCGGGTTTGGGTCTACATTTTAAAGTACGGGTTCGGGTCTAAAATATTAAGACCCAGACCCTACCCATAGACCCATATAACCTTAACTATATGCATAATTTTACTCTAATTTCTCGATTACTTTTATATTCTCTTTGTATTTTTATTTTTAATTCAACAA
>JAULKM010024497.1:0-14006 GCA_032355605.1 Rubia tinctorum
GAAAAGCAGAAGCTGGTCTCCCCCTGCTTTCAAAATAAGCCAGCTTTGCTTTTAAGCACAGCTCTACCAAACAGACCATTTGTGGTAGGACACAAGGTCCTTGTCTTCCAATCTCGGTTACGTCTCCTTCTTGATAAATTGTCGTCAAGGTGGGCGGGTCTGTACGTGGTGTCCAAAGTATATGATCAAGGAGCGGTAGAAGTGAAAGATGAAAAAATGGCATAAAGTAGTTAGTGAGTGGGCAAAGGATAAAACCTTTGAGTGGTTAAGGAGGGCAATCTCTTCCTTTGTGAGCAAGTCCATGCAGGAACTATTCTAATAAGGGGTGAGGACGACAATAAAGAAATGGTGCTTTTAATTTGTTTTCATTTAGTAGATTTTGAAGAAAAAATATTTCTTATGAGTTTTGGGAAGTGTTTGATGGTGGGTAGTGTTTTTAGGGATTATTAGTCATTAAACTTTTTCTAGAACAGTATTACTCTTGGTTCTCATGTTTTTGGCTACATGGATTTTTGCGACAAAGTTTGAAGGAGCAAGGCTAAGAACGGACCGTGCCAGCCTCACACAAATGCAGACCAGCACGAGGCCATTTTGTAAAGCATGACCTGTGCCAAGGGAACCCGGCATGAGACATACGAACAGAACGCCATGCTATAGGAGGAATCCCTCTTCGGTGTTTCCTACCTTTCTTTTCACGTTGGGCATGCATTGGGGAGAATGCATGAATAAGTGTGGGGGAGAGGTTGGAACATCTTCATGGTGACATCTCGTTTGTTTTTCCTGCTTATCTGTCATGCTTTGATTTTGGATGTTTTCGATGACTATTTTCCTTTTCCTTTGTTTTTCTCTCACTTTATTTTTAAAAACTCTTGGTTGTTTGGTTTGTTTATGGTGTGAGGGCACCATTTGTAGTTTGTTTGGGGATGTTTTGGAACACTTTGGTTGTGTCATTTTGCTTTTAGAGAAGTGAAGCTAGGATAAAATCCGAAAAGGCTCGTAGGAAAAATGAGAGAAATTTAGATATTGAAATTTATGTTAAACATCTCTTGGATTGTCTTTGGCGGGTTCTTCAGCTGAGTAAGTTAGTTTCACACGTATCATGTATACCTTGCCTTTTTCTTGGTATGATCGGTTGGATAGGTAACTTTAGCTTCTTTGGGAAGTGAGGTTTTTGAGAGTCTCACATCTATGGAAACTTAGGAATAATGTTGAATTTATTGGTTAACTCTCTCTGCATGCTACTTTCCGCTTAGATTTTTGCTCATTTTTGTTTACTCGAGAATGAGTAAATGTTTAAGTGTGGGGGGATTGATCTGCACCAAAAATCATGCATTAACCAATGCATTTTACATGTTTCTTATTATGTTTTGGTTGATTGATTGCTTTGTTTAGTCGGGTTTACATTACAAGGGGTTTAGATAGCCATTGTTGGTTTTCTTATCTAAATCCTTTGTTTGGTAGATTTATTATAACTAATGGATGTTATGTCCTTACAAGAATATCTAGATCTTATTTTGTGAGCTCATTTGTTAAATTACACGTAAGCACTTCGATGTAGTTTGTAGAAGGCCATCCACAAGGGTTGTAGTAGATAGAAAAATGACATTCGCAATAATGGTAGTAGACAGAAGGTCACAAGTTAAAACCTGGTAGTAGATGGAATTAAGGTCGGAGGAGAAGTCAAAGATCAATAAAGGAGGTACCAGAACGGCCGTGTAAAAATACACGGGTCAAGCCGACAAACACAATGTTGCCAAGTCCCTTTGGTATGGCCTCAAGGATCAGCACAGCTCGTGCTAGCCAGTGTGCACATGCGGCTAAGTATGGGCATGGGTTATGTCTTTGTACACGGCTTGTGCCAAACTAAGTTCAATTGTTCGAAGACCAGTTGTGAAGTTTTTCACATCCGTGACGTTAGTTTTCAAGAAATTGACTCCCGGCCGGCAGGCCACAATGTTTCACATGGCCCACGCCATTCAGAAAATGAAATCAAGCTTCCAGTAGGTGGCCCGCAAGGATCTACATGACCCGTGCCATTTAACTCATCAAGAATTACCTTTTGGTCGACGACCCGTGACGAACAGTGTGGCTGTGCTCTCAGAACGGCTATGACCAGTGCCCAGCTGGCACCCCCTGCTCTTTTACACGAGTTGTACCAAGGTAGGTCGCACAGACCGTGTGCTAAAGCAAGGCCTATGCCCAGTGGCTTCTAGGGTTTAATTCCCTCTTTTTGGGCCTTTTTTCAAGGCCCAATTCAATCTACTAGAAATTTGAGCCTATGTCTACTCGGGTTTAAGTTTTGGATGGTTTTATTTTCAATTGTCCTAGTGTTTCCTAAGAGTAGGTAGTGAGAGAAAGGGACTAGCCCTTCTATTTTAGTTTAATTCTCCTTGTTTTGCCCTATGGAATTGAGTCCAATTAAATACTTGGGTTCAATGCTTAGTGAGTAGGGATTTAGCTCGGGGGTTTATATTTGTATTCATAACTTGGTAGTTATTTTATGATATTCCAAGATCCTTCTATCCTTTTATTTTTTATGAACATTATGTTGACTTTTTCCTTAAATTCTTGTTAATTGCATAATTGTTACATTATGTTGGCATACACCTTAGTTTACTTTCATGTTGGTGCATTTATTAATATCCCCTGGGGAGTTAAACCTAAATGTAATAGGGGGAGCGATAGTCCGGGGCCATATGGGTGTATGCACGTGGGTCGCCGAGTCAACGTTTTGATGACCGTATACTAGTTAGCTGGATTGGAGCCTGAAAGGTTATGGACAGAGATAGCTTAGTAGAAGACTAGGGTTAGCGTAATTTGACCTATGTCGTTGCAACCTTAGAGTCAACAATAAGGTTCCTATCCCTTTGCCTCTGTAGCTATAGGGAGAAGCATTGGTAGTGGAGTGGCCGAGACGTAATCTCATAGGGGAGAATCACATTTGCATAGCTAGAAGGGTCGTTGTTACAATCCCCCTAATTATGAAGGCGGTGTCAGTAGAAGAATATAAGTGCACCCTTATGTGGTATAGTAAGCATCATAGTAGGTTTATATGTCTTGTATATGATTGAATCTAGGATCAAAATATTCTTTCGGTCATATAACGCAACCCCAAGTGCTAGTTTGATATAGTTTACTCTGTCTTGTCTTTGCATGATTATGGTTGTTAGATAAAACCCCTAAAACCCTATTTTGTGATACTAGCTATTCCTGACACGTGATCTGTTTAGTTAACCTTTAGGTCCTAGCATCTCCGTAGACGACCCCAGACTTGCCACTATCTACCTTTTTGGCCGCTTAGTAGTAATAACGGGAGAAACATATGAATTCTATCTTCGGTCCCTAGCGCTCTGTAGGTTAGTAGATCTCTCATAAAAAAAGGTTGTTTATTAGCGACCCCACAGAGTGCAAATCAAACTACTTGGCGTATTTCTTGCAAGTAACCAATATTTTACCCTTGGAATGATAGGCAGGTACCATAAAACTTTAGCCGGTGTCTTTTTCTTCGACTTCAACCCCACTTTTGCACCAACGACAATCGCACCTCCCTAAACAATTCATGAGAATCTTCCATTCCTTTATCCATCCACCTAAATTTAGCCTTCAAATTAATCAATTTCAAAGTCTCACATAGAACCAAATGTTTAGAGCCGGTATACAACAGAGTACTTTTATCATTATGCAATGCTTCTAGAGCCTCGGGTTTCTCACGAGAGCTAAGCTGTAAAGTGCTACTTTTGGTGATAAGTCTATCGGAGATGAATTCTCTAATTCAAAAGTAGGATAGATTTTTGTCTTGTGTTTAATTGGATTTCCATGTAATCTCAATGAACTTATATTATTGCTCTTACTTGGGTCAATCCATATTTTTGTGTCTATGGTATATACGTAGGGGAACCTTTTTCAAAGGACATTGTGGCCTGTGTTCATCCTAAAGCATTTACTTTACCTACTGGGTTACCTAGAACAAATCGTAAAAATGTTCCTTGTGTGAAATAATCTTATACCGAGCTAACTAATGAAATTACTCTATGTATGTTGGATTTGGATCGAGTATGTGGTGTTCTTAATTGTGCAGGGATATCTATTAAGGTTGAAGAAAGTGTAAAGACTTTAGGTTTTTGGGTAAAGATTTTATTTTCTAAGATTGTTGGGGATAGTTTTGGTTAGAAGCTCTAGAAGCGACAAAAATTTTCATTTTCACATGAATACGATGCTCATCTATGCGAGAAAGGGTTTCATATTCTGAGGCTATAGATAAAGTTAACAATTGTTATGAGACACGAGGTTATGTGGCAAAAATGTTTAACGAAGAAATGTTAGGAAATAGGCAAGTTAGAAGATATACCACTGAAACAGACAGATTATATCTGGATGAGATAACTCATCAGAATTGAAGGCTAGAGGCTAAATTCCACCGAATGAATATAGAGGTACAAGCATGGAGGGTCCGTCATGATTAAGAACATAAATTCTCAGCTTGATTTCATTTAAAGGGACAACGTTAGGAATCAGAGGGAATACTAAGGAATCATTACGAAGTTAATGCTAAACTTAGTTCTTGGATTGGTGAGCTTCTTCGCAAGAATCTCTATGAGGGGTGTTCAAGAGACCGCATTCGAAGTTTGGAACAAAGTGATTGACTTGAAACGGAATATGGAGCTATAAGGGACATAATGTGCTCCTCTTATTGATCGTAAATATTATTATGTGAAGTATATGCATCACGTGGAGGCTTCTGGTTCTACATGGAATGAAGTTTACCTACCTATGAAGTGGAAACTAGAGGAAATATTAGATGCAGAAGCCAGGTATTACCAGGAACAGGTCACTAGTTATTTCAGTTTGTTTTGGTATGTAGTCCTTTGTGATCTAATTTGTAATGGTATTGATTATTAAAAATATTGGAGGTTATATTTTGGGAAGTATTGGATGATTATACATAGTGTGGTTTTGCTTATGGATATGGTTTGGGACTTTATCAAGGATTTTCATATTTTGGGATGTATTGGGTGTGGGTTTTATTGCTAGTTATAGAATGGGCCAGCCACCACTTGTGTCGTGAGGATGGATATTTTCATGCGCACACGGAGCCATGGCCCTTCTTCGTGGAAAAATTTGAGTGTTGTTTTTGTTAAGAGAAACAGAACGTTTTCTTGTGTCACATGGCTGGTGATTTTCTAGGCGTATGCAAAGTTGCAGTATTCTATTTTTTCTTTTAGTGTAAACAAAGGAGGTGTGATGTCTGCTTGTGTTATTCTTGAAACAGCTAAAGGCTATACTTGCAAGCACCTTATTCTATACTATAAGTACCTCTAAGTTTTAATGTGTACTATTTTTAAGTTTATATTGAAACACCAACAAATTCTATAATTTAAGTAACGTGCAACTTATACTCAAAGAACCTACAAGTAATACTTAAAACACCTTCAAATTATACTTGGAGAACCTTCCATGTATACTTTAAGCACCTACAAGCTTATCTTTTCAGAACCTATATGTAATACTTAAAACACGTTCAAATTATACTTGGAGCACCTTCCATGTGTAGTTGAAACACCTACAAGCTTATCTTAAAGAACCTATAAGTAATACTAAAGCACCTTCAAATTATAGTTGGAACACCTTCCATGTATACTTGAAGCACCTACGAACCTACAAGCTTATCTTAAAGAACCTATGAGTAATACTAACGCACCTTCAATTTATACTTAAAGAGCACCTTCCATGTATACTTGAATCACCTACAAGCTTATCTTAAAGAACCTTCAAATTATACTTAGAACACCTTCCATGTATACTTCAAGCATCTACAAACTTATCTAAAAGAACCTACTAGTATCAATTGAAGCACCAACAAACTTAACTTAAATAATCGACGAGTGTAACTTCAAGCATCTTCAAGTTAAACTTGAAGCACTTCAAAATTATTCGTGAAGAATCTACAAGTATAGTTTGAAGAAATTACTAGCATAACTTCTCTATTATCACATGAGTAGTATTAGATGCTAACACTTTCCCCCATTTCCCAAACAAAACATACCTATAAATGCTTAATCCAGAAGAACAACAGGAATCAACATAAATGTACTTGGGAGAAATTATGAAAATTTTGCAACTAAAAAAAACTAATAAGTAGGTATCATAATCAAAAACGTGAAATGATTAAAGAGGAAAGGGTGTGGAGCAACTGTTTTTCTTGTGAAGAAATATTGCATGGTTCAACAAGCAGATGTAAACGATGTTAGTGACACCAACGTAGGAACCATTGGTGGGTATCGGAACAGAGATACTGATTCCAAAATGGATGTCCCTGGCATAATATTTGTCGTAATTTGAACCCACAAACAATATAGTGTGATTGAAATCACATGAGAGCAAGTTGGGGTCGCCGCGGGTGAGACAATCGTAGGTGAGTTAGCCGCAATCGAATCGGCGCTCACACTTTTTAGACATACTTTTATCCAGAAGCATGAGTGCAAAGAGTATTAGAGAGACTTTCATGATTAGAAACATATCGAAGATTGATTCTGCGGCAATATCTTACAAAATCACTGCTTCAATGACACAAAATTTAATATCTCCAGTTCCAATGGAGATGAAGGGGTTAGCAGTAGAGGAAAGGTAACATTAGAGGAAGGCATTCAATGGCAGAGGAAGAGGTTGGCGGGGGAGGGAGCAATTTTTAGTGTTAGAAGTTTTTAATATAGAACCTTTGATCAGATTATTTGAATGGTAGAGATTTTGTCTCACATAACTAGTCTGTCTCACATAAATTAGGCTGTCTCACATGAACCTAATTCTACACACACACACTCACACACACACACATATATATATGTAACATATGCATCGAAGTTAATCTATTTTTATAACAAGCCCTTCACTTTTTGAACAATTTGAAAAAAAATATTAAGGAATATTATGTGAATATTACTTTTAATTAGATTTAAATTCCTTTTCCTTTTCTATATAGTTCTTTGTACCTCTATATAATGTACCTAGAGCATGAATACAAATACATATTATTACCCTTATTTTTTACATGGTGTCAGAGCCTAAAATCCTGAAACCCTAAAGAAAATTTTCCGCTGCCATCCTTCGTCGGAGCCGATGCCACCTATCAAAATATGCTGCTGCATCCGCTGATCCAACACATGCCTCCATGTCCATCGGTTTTCTCTGCTGTTACTGGAGTCCGATGACTCGCTGCATTTTCTCCTCCAGTTATCGTGACCGTCTTCTGCCGTACCTGTCCAGATCTGTCGCGCGTGATTTCTACGCGCCGACGTTGTCAGCCCACATGCTTCCGTGTTCAACTTCCCGTACCGCCAATCCGTATGTATCGTTGATTTTTACCAATGTCTACCCCTAGTTCCAGTTCCGATACTGTTGAGCAATCTCGCATCGCTGCTGAATATGAGGCTAATAAGCTACAGAATCTTATTGCCGCCGATGTGATTTCAACTTTACTCAAACAGTTGCAATTACAATCTGGCTCTGGGGATCTATCCCTGCTTGTCTTCTCTGAATGATCCTTACTACCTTAGTACTAATAACGGCCCCGGTTTGTCAATCTGTCCCATCATCCTGAAAGGTGAAGAGAATTACCTTGAATGGTCTGCTGCAATTTCTAGCAAAATGATTTCCAAGAAGAAGATTGGTTTCATTGATGGAACCATTACCAAACCCCCGGATAATCAACCTGATGCAGTTGATTGGTCGGGAGTTAATGCTACTCTTGTATGCTGGATCTTGCAGACTCTAGATCCACCATTGCATTCATCTACCAGTTACTATGCCATAATTAAGGAATTGTGGGATGATCTTCAGGCACGATTTACTCTTTGGAATGGTCCGAAGATTCTACACATGCATAAAGATATAAAAAATTATCGGCAGATTGATCAGATTGTTGCCATTTATTTTAGAAAACTAAAGAAGTTTTTCAGTGATTACAACTCACTCCGGCTTCCTTTATTTTGCACCTGTGAAGCTTGCAAACCACCGTGCACATGAAACTATGTTGTTAATGCCTTCCAAGAATGTGAGAAAGACATGATATATCAATTTCTCCTCAGTCTTAATGAAGGCTATCACACCTTGCGATCCAACATCATTACTACTGATCCTTTGCCACCCGCGTATATGTTCTTCTTACTCAGGAGGAGAATCACAAAGCCTTCATTCTGTCTCGCGAGTCTTTAACTGACTCTATGGCATATGTTGCATGATGCCCTCCACCATCGGGTTCTTCGACAGTTATTCTCACTTCAACTGATCGAAAGATACTTGTTTCAGCTCACAGGCATACCTGATTGGTTCAAGGAGTTGAACTAGAAATCTTAGAGGACGGGACCATCTCAACCGACGGCCGCTGCAGGCATCTGCCAAGCCCCGCCACCTTTTGCCTTAGCTGTCATGTCCCCACCTGGACATGCTGCGGCGCCTGTCACCTTGCTCCTGCCTGTGCTAACTTCGGTCTTGCTCTGTCTGATGACCAATGGAGTACAACCCTAAGTTTATTTAATCAGTTTAATACTGTTTCTGACCATGGGTTATGTAATTTTACTTTACCATGAATTCCTGATTCGGGAGCCTAATATCACATGGCGGGTGACAAAGTTTCTCGGATTGATATTACTACTGCTGTCAATTTTGTGAATGTCATATTGCCTGATGGATCTGTGTCATCTACAACGCAATATAGTTCTATTCGTTTTGGAGATGTGATTCTTACTCATGTGCTACACATACCTTCTCTTTGATGTCATTTATTATCATGCTCTAGATTGTTATCTACCTTAAAATGTCCAGGTTTGTTTACTGATTTTTTGTATTTTACAGAAAATCAGTACGAGCAATGTGATTGGAGTTGGTGAACAGCAAGGGGGTTTATTTGATTCATCTGCTGGATACGACGATCATCCTCATATCTTGCAGTCTAATCCAACAATTGCTTCAGTTTAGTATTCAGATTCATGGCATCAGCGTCATGGGCATCCTGCCTCTACGGTGTTGTCTTCTGTTTCTACTTTTGATTTTAGCACAAATAATGTTTGTATTCCTTGCTTTGTATGTCATAGAGCAAAACAGACTAGACATAGTTTTCCTTTGAGTTCTTCGAATGCTAGTTCTTTATTTGAATTAATACATTGTGATATTTGGGGTCCTTATAAAACACCTTCTTCTAGTGGTGCATTTTATTTTTGACTATAGTTGATGATTATTCCTGATCTGTTTTGGTTTACTTATTAGTTGCTAAGTCAGAAGTTACCTCCAGATTTATCGAATTTTGTGCCTTGGTTAAGAATCAGTTTGGCTGCACTATCAAGAGTGTCCAAGCTGATAATGGTACATAATTTCTACCTTTGAGATCCTACTTAGCTGAATCCGGGATTATTTTTGAGACATCTATGGTTAATACACCATATCAGAATGGTCGTGTTGAGTGCAAGCAACATTATTTGTTAAATTTGGCTCGTTCTTTACATTTTCAAGCCAATCTGCCAATTGAGTTTTGGGGAGAATGTGTTCTTACAACTCCATATCTGATCAACCGGACACTGACAAAGAACCTCAATGGTCGTACACCATTTGAGTTACTCTATGGATGTCTCCCAAACTACAAGATTTTGCGCATTTTTGGATGTTTGTGTTTTGTTGCCTCCATTCCCAGATTCCGTGACAAGTTTGCTCAAAGAAGTCGGCGATGTCTGTTTCTTGGGTATCCTATCAGGAAGAAAGGTTGTCGACTTTATAATTTGGAATCCCTATATTTTCTTTAGCAGTAGAGATGCTGAATTTTATGAAGACCAGTTTCCATATGCAGCCTCACCGACGCCAGCCACTTCACCGTCGTCGGCCACCTCACCTCCGTCAGAACTATCACCATCGTCGGCCTCTTTCCCGCTGCCGTTTCATCACCGTTTCTGGCATCTTTCCCTCCGTCAATTCCCTCCCTGCCGTAGGCCTCCGTGATTTCACCGAATAGTACTCCGACGCTGGTTCCTCACCCGCTCCATGCATCGCCTGACGCTTCCCTGACCAGCCCATTATCGGTGCCTCTTTCGCCTATCTTGTCTTCGCCGCCTACTTCGCCGATCAACTCCCTGGCGCTTTGTGGCCGAGCTTCCAACTATACAAAAGATTGTTCGTGATAGTTGATCTCCTAATTATCTATCAGATTACGTTTGCTCTGCTGCTGATATTAATAACCCGCCACTGCTACGACCACACCTGCAATATCACATTCCTCAGGTGTTCTCTATCATTTAACTGATTTTGTAAATTGCGATAAATTTTTTACTATGAATTCTAGATTTTTGGGTGCAGTAACTTCTAGTTCAGATCCCACTACTTACTTAGAGGCTTCGAAGTATGCTCATTTCCATGATGCATTGGCTGATGAGATTAAGGCACTTGAGCGCAATCAGACATGGACTTTGTCTCCGTTACCTTTGGATAAGACTGCTATTAGATGCAAGTGGGTGTATCGTACCAAGTTCAAGTCTGATGGTACCATTGAACGTCACAAAGCTTGCTTGGTGGTAAGGGTGGCAAATGGGCAGACGGGTTAAATATGGGTTGGATAAAATGAGTATAAAAATTATGGGTATGACCCATTTTAACCCATTTTATAATGGGTAAAAATGGGTCGGGTCACAATGGGTCGGGTTGAAACCCGTTCAACCCACGGGTTGAAAATCATTTAACTCATGGGTCAAAAATGGATAAACCCGCGGGTTTCAACCCACATATGAACCCATATGGGGTTATGTACCAACTAATATTGGTAAAATCCGCATGATTCAACCCATATATTGACCCATATGGGTTTATATATCAACCCATATGGGTAAAGTCGTGGGGTTCAACCCATATATTGACTCGTATGGGTTTATATACCAACACATATGGGTAAACCCGCATGTTTCAACCCACAAACCCAACCCATATTTTTTAACTACCCAGTTGACCCATTACCAATTTAACCCATTACCCATTTTACACATACCCACCTGGATTTAACGATAGAAAACCCGTTTGACCTGCGGTTACGGGTCTATTTTTCCACCCCTACTTCGTGGTTTTTGAAAATTTCCAAAACGAAGGAATTGACTACAATGAGACATTTGCCTCTGTTGCAAAGATGAGTTTGGTACGTCTTTTTTTATCAGTTGCAGTCATTCGTGATTGGGAACTGCATCAGATGGATGTGCATAATGCTTTTCTCCATGGTGATTTGCATGAAGAGGAATTTATGCGACCTCCACCGGGCTACCCTGTGCTTCCTGGACAGGTTTGTCGCCTTCAGAAATCTCTTTATGGTCTTCGTCAAGCTCCTCTTAATTGGTTTAAAAAATTGGCTCAGGCTTTACGTGCATTTGGTTTCGTTCACAGTAAGGCAGATTACTCTCTATTTCCTTTCACTCGTGGCTCGGTTTCTTTGCATGTCCTTGTTTATGTTGATGATTTGGTCATTGCTGGTAGTTCTTCGTCACTTATCTATGAATTCAAGAAATACTTGAGCTCTTATTTTTATATGAAGGATCTTGGAGAACTAAAATATTTCTTGGGTATATATATTTTAGAAAACCGGATGGTATGTTTCTTTCACAAAGGAAATATGCCCTGGATATTTTGTCTGACATGGGTTTATCGGCTTCTAAACCGACTGATTTTCCTATGGAGCAACAACATGATCTTGCAAAGATTGAAGGCCCCCTTTATGATAACCCTGAGCAGTATCGGTGCCTGGTGGGTCGCCTCATTTACCTGACCATTACTCGTCCTGAGCTGAGTTATTTTGTTCATACACTTGCTCAATTTATGAAGTCTCCTTGTGTTCCTCACTGGCAAGTTGCGATTCGAGTTCTTCACTACTTGAAGAGTCATCCGGGTCAAGGTTCATTTCTCTCTTCACTTAGTTCCTTACAGTTGACTGCTTATTGTGATTACGATTGGGTAGCTTGTCCCAGTATGCGACGCTCTCTTTCTGGATACTTTGTGACGATTGGTGATTCTTCGGTTTCATGGAAGACCAAGAAGCAACCTAAAGTTTCTCGTTCTTCTGCTGAAGCAGAGTATCTTGCTATGACCGTTGCTTGTTGTAGTTGTTGTAGGTTAAGTCATTACTTCGTGACTTAGGTGTTGTGCATTCTACTCCTATGCAAAAAAAATTTGACAGTCAATCTGCTCTCCATATTGCGGCAAATCCGGTGTTCCATGGAGGTACGAAGCATATAGAGGTTGATTGTCATTTCGTCTATGATCTTGTACAGTCTGGTACTATTGTTACTCATCATATTCGCACGACTGACCAACCTGCAGATTTGTTCACCAAGGCTCTCGGACGAACTCAGTTTCATTCATCACTTGACAAGTTGGACATTTCTGATCCCCGTGCTCTAACTTGAGGAGAAGTATTAAGGAATATTATGTAAATTTTACTTTTAATTAGATTTAAATTCCTATTCTTTTTTTGTTTACGTCTTTGTATCTCGATATAATGTACCCCAAAGTATGAATACAGACACACATTATTACCCTTATTTTTTTTACAAATGTATAACAATTTCTTAATGATTCTTATCTAAATTTTATGCTATATAAAATAAAACTTTGCGTTCTTCATATAAACTCCCTCAGATAAAATCAGATGAGAAATTCTCGGGAGAGACGGTTTTTCCATAACCTTACGGTTAGTTTACAGTAGTTTTTACCTTAAATGTTGTGATTTTTTTTATAAAATTTAAATATTGGATTTTAAAAAGTTAAAACAAGTAATAGTATGTATTTGAATGTGAAAATATAAAAGTATATAATATAAAAATATTTTTAAATTTAATACTTCCTCTGTCTCAGATTAAATTACCCCTTACTTTATGACACTATTCTTTATCAAAGTTTGACCGTATATTTGAATAAATAATATAAGAAATAATATTATCATATGTGTCTCGAATGGTGTGCAATGATTGAGGGGTAATTTAAGTTGGTACGGAGGGAGTATGTAATTTAACAAATGTAGTGTATAAGATAAAAAATAAATGGCTTGTCTTATGGACAATCCGTCTGTCATCAGACACCAAATCATACAATTAAGATTAAAACAAACAAATACAAATATCGAACATCATGTCACACATAGCAACTGAATTGGAGTTTGTTTTTATTTAGCACTAGATTAATATATCTACTGACTGCTAAATTATTTTGAAACATTAAAACATAACTCCTGTCCAAATGTTACCCATCATCCATAGTTTTGATTTTCAAGGTTGTCACAAGGTCTCTTTTCCGTTACGGAGTTATTCGTGCAGCAATTCAACAGCGTCGCTCATTGTCGGCCAAGGTTGCCATAACGGCTCACTGTTCCATTACAGTTGATTCATTCAGTAATTGAACCAAGGCGCATTTTCGGTTAAGTTGTCATAATGATTCTGTTTCATTACGTGCACTGTCGGTCAATGTTGTCCTAACGTTTCCATTTCTGTTCCCTTCCGGAGTTGATTCGTGCGGCAATTAAACCACGTCACACATGATCGGTCTCTTACCTGGTATGCTATTCGTGCAAATTAGACCGATATTGAGAATTTTATGAATATGTTGGTTGTGATCGGCTCGAATGATGGGATCAATGACGCTATCAACCTCCTCTTTTGTACAATTGCATATACATCCATGTCACCGAATCTTGTCCGTTCATATCATGATCCACAGGTTGTTTTCCATTCACTAATTCTAATAATACAATTCCAAAACTGTAGATGTCACTTTTTTCGTTAATCCGCTCAATGTATGCGTATTATGCAGTTAAACCAATAAACAAAATACTTTATTTAAACAACTCAATATTATTTATAGTTGATGTAAATGTAACGAGTGAGTGATAAAACAATATACTCCCTCTGTCCCAGTTCAAGATGCACACTTTTTGGTCAACTTTCTCATACCATGTTTGACCATAAATTTGAACCAGTATATAGATACAAATATCATTA
>JAULKM010024507.1:0-14005 GCA_032355605.1 Rubia tinctorum
ATTATAATGATTAAAAATATAAAAACATACTTTTAAGATATTTATTTGTAAACTTTTTCAATTATTTGCTAGATAATATTTACTAATTTTATTTATAGTCTAACACTGTACACAATAAAAAAAATTATAAGCATACATGAACACCCCTTGTATTTAGTTCTGGTTCCGCCACTGCTTCAAGCTGCCACGGCATAGGATCACACAAACCTATCTCCACGTGTCCCGTCTCCAGAAGGGCTCTCACGTTCTGCTCAAACGACCCTCCATTGAATTCTGTAGGATACCCCTGCTCGCCAAATGCCTTCATCTTGAACACTCTCTCGCTCCTTTTCCTCTTCTTCAACCCGCTAAGATCCAACTGAGACATGTTCGACGCGTCCAACATTCCTGCAAATCTAAATATACACACATATGTATGCATATATATATATACACACACATGTGTGAGCTGAGAAGTTTGACAAGAATTGACGAGAATTTTTTAGACAAGAATTGACGAGGCTGTCGGTTTAACTACTTGGGATCAAGTAGGGCTTACTATGTGCATGACCATGTTTCAAAATTCATCCGCCAAATTTATCGCACTACTTCTAGAAATTTGTTGGTGACATGCTTTTGATCCTTGACATTTTTAATGTATTCAAGTTCGTTTAAGTTGCCGTCAAAATCTGTGGTCAGCTGTGCACTTGTTTTTTAAAACAAGAGATGGATTTTCGAGTTTTACAACTTGTTTTGATTTTATTGGCCACCTACATAAGGCTCCGAGTAGGTATTTAAACAGCCGTAAATTAACGACGGTTAGTTTCTTGTACATCAAATTTCCTCTCGGAAGCCTTGCTACTAGTTCAGTTTTCATTCCTTCCAAGGTCAGAAAATTTTATATGTGGGATTTTGTATGTGAGTCAAATGATATTTTGACAAGTGTTGGTTAAAATTTACAAATAAATATATCCTTATTTTTCTCTCTTTAATTGTAACTTGAATTTGACATTTGTTAAAATTCCATTTGCCTCTCAACTCTCTACATAAGAAATCTCCACATATAAAGTTTTTCATGTAAAAGATGTTTTACAAAATATGGGATGTGATCCCATTTCGAGAAAAACTCTACAGAATGTTTAGATATTTAGCATGTCAATGGGGTATGACTTTTGATTTAGGATTGCACAAAGTTGTAAGACCATCACTGTATGAAATATTTACATTCCCTTCAAAAAAAAGGTGTCCCAGATTTATTCATCTTTCAAAGTGATCGGGGTGAAATACTAATGTAGAGAGAACTTATTAAAATCAGTTATATTGTATTAGAGAAATCACATTATAGATGACATTTGTGGTTTCGTCTTCGTGAGCCGCCTTTAATCCGGCTCAATTATAGATGGTTTTTTGACGCATTTGTCTAGACGGTAAAACCATCTATCACTAGTAGAGAATGGCCTAATAAAAGTGTCATTCAAAGGGGGTTCAGCTAAATTTCCCAATAACCGCCTTCTAAGAACGGTTCTGAGCTCTGAACCCACTGATTTTGGACGCCTTTGAAAATCAAGGGCGGTTCAGGTGCTTTGGAATTGTATCAATCAAAGGTGATTGATCATATAACCGCCTTTGAATGAGTACAATTAAAGCGGTTGTGCAAAAATGTTTTCTATTGTAATGTGTTCCTCACTCGGAACTATGATACGAATTTGGTTCCGACTGAGGAACCTTTATGGTTAAGGGCACCTGAATGGACGAATAAAGTTTCAAGTCCTTAACTTCCTCTTGTCGTAGTTCCGATCTAAGAACCATTTCCGGTTCTTTGTCTTTTGTAGAAGGTCAGTTCCGCTCTCGGAACTAATTAAGACGAGAAGTATAATTTTGGTCGGTTGATGCCATGAAATTATGAGAAGAATTAACCTACTCTTTGGGGTTTCTTGTGGAACTAATCGTGAAGCTATGTTCAAGTGAATCACTCATTTTAATTCATTCAATTTAATTACACCGGAAATTGGTTGAATTAGGGTTTATGTTTGGAATTTGGTTTTCAAAATGAAATGGGTTGAGTTAGCGTTTATGCTATGGGAGGTAATAGGTTTAAACCACACTTACATGTAGGTACATATGTATGTAGGGACATTTCATGGATAGAATCGAACTCATATGTGGCGATCGTAGGAACTCACCCGATTATATTCCCTTAGTAGAATTATTTGTTGTGTTGGCTTTTGAAAACACCTCGAAGAACGTTGCGGTGCGGGCATGTTGCCCATGTAAGAATTTTAAGAATGATGCATATGTGAAGGGAAAGAAGTTGCATGAATATCTTATTATGCTAGGTTCTCAAACTAGTTATACTCACTGGATATGGCACAAGGAGGTTCTCACGGATATTGTTGATTATATTAAAACTAAAGAAGGGTTGGTTTGGATGGAGATAGTGGATTTGAGAAGATGTAGGAGGGGAGGATGTTGCCAGGGAATTTCAAGGTAAACCTGAGGCCCTAGAAGCGTTGATCAATGTCAAGAAGACTGCATTGTATGAGGAGTCCAAACATTCAGTTTTGAGCGCTACGTTGAGGATAATGAATTTGAAAGCAAAATGTGGGTGGAACGACAAAGGGATAACTAAGACACTTGAATCGCTAAGGGAATTGCTTCCAGATGGTAATCTTATGCCCGGTAGATCTTTTTCCGTAAAAAGGATTCTTTGTCCAATGTGATTGGAATTGGAAAAAAATCATGCTTATCCGAATAATTGTAGGTTGTATAGAGGGAAGGAAGACGCGGATAGAGAGATTTAATTTCCATGTATGTGGTGAGTCTCGATACAAGTTGAAGCGGGAAGAAATTGTTGTGGGTGCGGAAGTTGGTTTCATCTCAAAGAAGAAGACCCGTGCTAAATTTTTGGGGTATCTTGTTGTTATTCCACGTTTGAAGAAGTTGTTTGCTTACAAAGATGATGCTAAGTTAATGCGGTGGCATGCAGATACAGTTAAACCTGGGGATGATGTGATCATTCATACGTCGGATGGTGAGCAGTGGAAGAAGCTTGATGCCCTTTACCCTTAGTTTGGATTGTAGCCTCGACATTTAAGGTTTGTCCTATCAATTAATGAAATGAAACCATTTGGTAGTATGAGCAGCGTACATAGTTCATGGCATGTAATGTTGGTAATATACAATCTCCCCTCTTGGTTGATAAAGAAACAAAAGTATGTGTTGTTATCGATGATAATTTCTGGGGCCAGACAACCTGGTAATGATATAGATATCGGTGCACTATTGCTACTCCCCAATTAAGAGAACCTAGATTTACTTGGGGTGACGATATTCCAAAATTAGGCTTGTGCACAAAAGTTACCGGTATAATTTCTCGATCAACAATGCATATAGTTATCTGACTAAAGAGGTTTGACGGGTTGCGGGTAAAGATAGATTGGGTAGCAAACTACGATTATTTCATTGATCCTAGAGCCATCGATAAGACAGTTACTTGTTTTGCCTTTGTTGGCCTAGGGCTAGTTCGTTCATGGTGTTCCGCCCGGTACTTAATTGCACAGGGGAGAATCAGACCTCCGCAGTGAGTCATAATCGTTGTTGCACTCTCCTAGTTGCGGAGGCATGACTGATGGAAGATTTATACGTGCACCTCTAGGTGACTAATAAGGGGAAGTTTTGACCATTGTCCGCACCACGTGTCACAAACATTATAATAGGGTTTAATTCTTGTATTGGATGAAATCGATGATCTAAATGACATTGATCATGCTATGCAAATATTCCCTGAGTATTATTATATACTGTTAATTCTTGTAATCATTTGTATGCTAGTAGTTGTTCGTATAAACTCCCCCCTCTAAATGACTGTTTTCACAACACTGTATATTCCTAGCACGTGGTCTTATTGACGAACCAACCGTGGTTGTGTTTAGTTAATTATTAGATTCCTAACATCTCCGTAGACGACCCCAGTACTTACCACTATCTACCATTCTAGGTAGTATAATTGTAGGAACGGGAGCAACAATACAAATCTCTATCTCTGACCCCTAATAGACCCCCTCTCGGCTTAGCAGATTTCCCATAAAAAGGTTGTTTATTAACGACGTCGAGAGGGAAGGGTCAAATTTTGGCATTGTTGTTAGTTTAACGGCCTAGTATTTAACTTGCATAACGCGTTAGTTAAGTAAGTAGTGTTGTCTTTGTTTTTTGTTTTTGTTTGTTTTTGAAGAAAAATGTGGGGAGAACGTGTTCAGCACAATGTCACTTTCATCACCCTATGGAGAATTTCTCTTTGTTGAGTGAATATGGCAATGAAATGGAGTTTTCCGTATTGCCAGACCTACGGGAAAGAGCATGGCAATCATGCCTTGACTCACCCTGTTTGGTCAAGGGACACACCCCCAGGTCCACTTGTGACGAAATACTTAGAGCTTTAGCCAACCTAGGGAAAGTTAGGGACTCAATCCAAAATTGAGTTTTTGGTTGCATAAGGGACTTTGGAAAAATTGGAAAAAATGAAAAAAAATATACATATACCTAGCTAAGTTGGAAACCTGAAAAGGCAACTTAGGAAAAAATGGGAAGGAAAGCCCGGATAGGTCGAAAGGCCCGGCTAGGTTGAAAAATCTAGGCAAAAATAAGAAGCCATGTGGAAAAAGGTGAGATGGTGAGCTCAACATGTGTGAATGCTAGGATGAAAACCCGAAAGAGTTCCTAGGCAAAATTGGAAAAAATTAGATAAAACGGAAACTAAGTTGAGGATCCTTCGGCATTATCCTTGGTTGTGGCTAAGTTAAGAATCTCAAGTTATCATGGTTACAACAAAGTTGAGGATCTTGTGGATTATCTTTGGTGATTTTTTTGGCAACACCTCTTGGATTGCTTTTGGTGGACAATTCAGGGAGTAAGCTAGTTCAACACTTATCCTTTGTAGTTATCTTTTTCTTCACAATATTTTGGGATGGTTAGATTACTTTAGCATCTTTGGGGAGTGTGAGAGTAGTGAGATTCTTACTTCTTTGGGGGAACTAGGGTAGCCTGGGAATAAGTTGAATGTATTGGCTAACTTCTCCTTGCATGCTACATTTTGCTTAGGTCTTTTCTCATTTTTGTTTACTCGAGAACGAGTAAAAGTTTAAGTGTGGGGGGATTGATGTGCACCAATATGCATCCGTTACTCGATGCATTTAACATATTTATTATCATCTTTTGTTTGGTTGATTGCTAGTTTTAGTTAGGTTTGCACGACAAAGGGTTAAGATGGACATTATTGGTTTTCTTGTCTAAATCATGAGTTTAGTAGACTTAATCGAAGCTAATGGACACTTAGTATTCACGGGCACCTAGATCTTCCTCTTTGATCTCATTAGTAGGTTGCTCGTGAGTAGTTTTTCATTATCTTTTGTAGAAGGCCATCCACGAGAGTGGTAGTAAATATTTGAAGACCATTCACAAGGATGGTAGTATGTTAAAGGCCATGGACTCCAAAGAGTGGTATTAGATGGAATTAAGACCAAGAAAGGAGGACTTGAAGTTCAAGAAGGCCAAAGGAGAAATGGAGGGATCGTTGTCCGAGGTTGCACTATGTTCTAGGCAATATCTGAGAAGAATCAGCACTTAAGGTTGTAACCATTGGATTTTTATCCTCAAGCTCTTTAAAATCAACTATAATAACTCCGAAATTGGACCAACGGTACACCCGTAGCGGAGAAAAGAAGTTAGTCAAGCGAACCAGCTACTGTCTGGACCGCACATGACCGGCATGAGGCCAAAGCTAGCACGGCCTGTATCGCTTGTCACAGCCCATGTCAGGGAGCCTTGGAATGTCTCGTACCACCCAACACGAGCCATGTCAATTTCCATCATGATGAGTCTCCGTTTCGGCTGGCCATGCACTCCAAGTCACCTTTACAATTCAAAAATTGACTAAGTATGGGAGCGGGACGTTCTGTTTTACATGGCTCGCACCATTTCAAGTTACAAATGTCAAGACCAGCCCACGGGATATGAAGAATGATGCGGAGTGCACCGAAGTACTGAGAAAAATAAGGATCCATCCAATGGGGTGCGCCAAACGACATGGGACGCAAATCAGAAGAAGCAAAACGGAGAGCCAGCCGACAGCCCGCGTCGGCTAACACGGGCCACGCCGGCATAAGGGGTACAGCTCGTGCCAAGACCGGTGGTCCAACCATCACGACCTGTGCCAAGGCTGGCATGCCTCGCCGGCATAATGCCCCATCAACAGGCATAGGTCGTGTCACAAGCCACTCCCCCTCCGCGCCAATTGCGGATGCTAGGGTTTTTTTCCATTTTTGGGCCTATTTATAGGCCCAATTCCCTATTACTATATATATGGACCTATGTCTACTAGGATTTAAGTTTATGATCATTTTTCATATCTCAAGAGTAGGTTAGAGAGAGAAAATACTCTTCCTTCTCTCTAGGTTTTTTTTATCTTTTTATCTTTCTTTTGCCCAAAAGTGTTGAATCGAATGAAATACTCTGGTTCAAAGCTTAGGGAGTAGGGATCAAACTTTGGAATGTTGTTTGTATTCATGTGTTGATGTTTATTTTTTGAGATTTCTAGATCTACCTATTTCTATGTATTTTGTGATTAGTATGTTGGCTTGTTAATATTCTTGTGAATTGCATGATTGTCACACTTTGTTAGCACACAACTAAGTCTACTTTCATGTTGGTGCACTATTTCTACTTCCGGGTTAAGGAAACCTAGATGCGCTTAGGGTGACAATAGTCCAGAACCGACGTGTGCACGAACATTACCGTTGTTAATCGTCACGATCAACCATGCATCTAGTTATCTGACCAAAGAGGTATGAAGGGTTGCGGGTAGAGATAGATTGGGTGGGAAAATAGGATTATTTTGTTGATCCTAAAGCCATCGATAAGATGGCTACTTCCTTTGCCTTTGTGGGCCTAGGGGTAGTTTGTTCGTGGTGTTCTGCCTGAGACTCAATCGCACGGGAGGAGAATCAGACATGCGCAATGATTCATAGCCGTTGTTGCAATCTCCTAGTTGCAGAGGCGAGGCTGATGAAAGATTTTATACGTGCAACTCTATGTGATAGATAGGGGGAAGTTTTGACCATTGTCTGCACCACGTGTCACAAACACTAGAATAGGATTTAATTCTTGTATTTGATGAAATCGATGATCGAAATGACATTGACCATGTTATGTAAATATTCCCCGAGTGTTATTTTATATTGTTAATTCTTGTGATCATTTGCATGCTAGTAGTTACTAGTATAAAATCTCCCCAATGACTATTTTCACAACGCTATTTATTTCTAACACGTAGTCGGATTGATGACCCGACCGTGGTTGTGTTTTGTTAATTATTAGATTCCTAAAATCTCTATGGACGACCCCGATACTTACCACTATCTACCATTTTTGGTAGTATAGTTGCAGGAACGGGAGCAATATATAAATCTTATCTTTGACCCTTAAAACATAGACAGTCTCCTCTCGTGTTTTTAACGATGCTCGGGAGGGGGCGGGTCAGGTATGTGGAAGAGAAAGTAATAGATTTCTGTACCGAATATTTAAAGGCGGTAGATTCGGTTGGGCTTCCAAGTTCTGGACATGAGGGGTGATTGGATGGCCAACGGGTTCGATAGGGTAAACTGCTCAGCCCTAGTGCAGAGGATTTATGTGATGCTCTTTTATACTTACTTCAGAACCATAATGATGTTGTTCCATGTATTGAGCTTCACATGAATAATATACGCAGGGCACATCCTTCATTCAATAAAGTGCGGGCTCTCTAACAACACACTAGAACATTTGCATTGTGGCTTCATGGTCACGTGGGCAGGGGTTGACACACTGAAACAGTTAAGTAGCTGGCACGTAGATCTCTTGGTATGGTCCTTTAATGTGGAGGGTACGACGTCAATAGTTTTATGTTTGCCAGGAAATCAGCGGATGATAGAGGTGTTTCCAAAACAGTGGAGTTTCTCTTATTTCGGAGGCACTGCATGTTGCTAGGTCAGGCGATAACAATCCAATTTATACTCATACATGTTACTTTGGAACCATAGTTGAAATATGGAAACTTGATTGTGTGACAATGCGAGTTCCCGTATTTAAGTGTGAATGGGTGGATGTTAATAGTGGTCAAAGAATTGAGGACTTGGGATTCACTCTAGTTGATCGTAGCCGCTTGGCTTGGAGAGAAAACCCATTCATATTAGCAGGTCAAGCTCATGAAGTTTTCTACATGAAGGACCCGGTTGACCCAAAGTGGGAGATTTTTGTTGAGAGTAAAGGGCTTTTGTTGGTGAATATGAATTTGGAGTTTTCATTGGTTTTGGGCCAAATGCTTTTATTGGTTCAAATGACAGTTATATAATGTTTGAAGAAGGTGAGGGAAGCTTGCGTTGCATTTCGAACGGTCGGGCCATGATGAAGTAATATGGGTTAATGCCAAAGGGAAGATGACTAAAAAGAGAATAAAAGTCACGAAGAGGTTGGCTAAAAAGAAGAAGAAATCCATGACTTGATTGCGGTAGCTTGATTCTAGTGTGTTGAAAAATGACCATTTGATGAGAGCCAGTTCCGAGTCCGGAACTGGTTCGAGACTAGTGGTCATCAATGCTTGCTTCCCCTTTTCTTCCTTACTATTCTAGAATATTCCATACCACCTTTTGGGTTAGTGAAAATTGTTTTGTACGCTACACGTATTTTTTAAAAATGCAAAACAAACACTTTATAAGATACAGATTGATAATTATGCAGGAATTCAATTAGTCTCACATTGTATGAAATTTAGAAAGGGTCATAATTTCAAAATTAGTCTAGTACAGAGACATCCTCAGAAAAATATAGTTCCAAGCATCTCCTAATAAAGGCCTAACACACGTCACATAGATGAGCATCATTTTAGGCGGGGCATCTTTGACTCTTTGAAGGCTCGTTCATAAGAACGTTGCTTCTTCTCTAGCTTCCAGAAATGCTCCTTAAGTTGGCACACTTCGTCGTGAATACGATTGAGGCAATTCTTCATGTTCTTGATAAATCTAGGGCCAAATTCCACTGCAATTACATTTTACAAATAACAATTAGTAAAAGATAATTCTTGAACATAGATATATCTTTAAAACAGTAAATGTACCTTCTTCAACCGTCATTCTCTTCTGAGGCTCGGCCACATCAAGTGTTCGATGACACCACTTGTCCTCATATAGTATTAACTTTTTCTTCAAAAATTACTACTTATCAAAGTACTTGCCCACCTTTTCCTCTCCATGAAAAGTCAACCCGTTCATATTTCGCAAGATCAACTTAATCAAGTTTCCATGAAGCAGTTTCCTGATTATTCTCTTCGATGTAGCTACACACATCATGTGCTTAAAAATAGCGGTCCTAGGATTAACTTTGGTCCCCTCAATCACATAGTAGAACATCATAAGAGTTAAGCAATTGGGCTTAGTGATGTGACCAGGAGGGGGTACTATGGACCGAGTTATTATCTCGCACACAATACGTTGGTGAATTTCGATCTATTTGAGATCAAAGGATTCCGGTCTACCTAGACCATGAGGATTACGTTTAAAGTATTTCACACTACACACAATTGAGTCAATACTATGATATTCATCATTAAGCGCCCATTCCCCCCCCCCCTCCCATGATAAGCGTCATCTAAAAGCTCATCCTCCATTAGGGGGTATACATCGTACGGACCCTTGTAGGGGCATTCAATAATTTTATTGATAATCCACGGGCTTATTTCAACATTAAACCTGTTTACCCTAGTCCAATAACTACTCGTACCCACTACCTCATGCAAATTGGCATAAATTTGGCATACCTCATTAAAGTAAGAAGGTTCATTCGAGGTTAGAAGTTTAAGGACATGTTGATCTTCAAAAAACTTACGGGGACGGCTAACCCAATGCTACGGTACACATTCATATCTATTATGTAGTTATCCCTTAAAGAATTGAACCTAGTTTGAACTTCAAGGGAAACAAAACTTGCTACGTAGACCGGGTTCCTTGGTCGGCTTCCTCTGGTAGATTTAGACCGATGCTTGCAAAAAGTTGCAGTAATTGAAGTGCGCGTGAATGAATGCATCAAGGAGTTTGCGCGTGGATGCAGGCATGTTCGAAGGCGCGCACATTTTGATGGAAATTCTAACAAAATGTAGGTGCAGGGAATTGATCCAACAACATGACATATTCCAACATGTACTTAACCTAAAATCTATACCCATTTTTGTTAGTAACATAACAATTTTACTGTACAGATCTACCTTTTCTTTCATTTTTATTTTATTAATTTACTTTTACAATTAGCAGAGATATATTAGTTCATATATTTATAATTTTATTAATTATTTTAAAGATGTAGTTTTAAAAAAATTGCAAAAGTTACAACTAACACACATTTAAATTAGCTCATATAGTTAGAATGATTGTTGATCATTTTAATTACATTGTTTAGACTTTTATTTTCCACGGGATATTTGTAGAACTTACAGCTAGTAAGTTGACAGTTTGAACTAAATTTCTAAAACAGTTATAAATATGCAGAAAAATGAAATTTTGAACTAAGTCTTTAAAACGGTTAGCAAACTATCTAGACACATGAACTAATTAGTATACCAATGCTAGTTATAAGTCTTGTAGAAAATAAAAGTTTCAAATAAGTCTTTAAACAATTAACAAATATTTAACTAATATATATTTATTGATTGTAAATTTTTCTAGAAAAAGAAAAGTTTGAACTAAGTATTTAAAATAAATAACAAATTATCTATACACATGAAGTAATATATCTTTAATAGTCGTAAGTTTTGCAGAAAAAGAAAGTTAAAACTAATTCCTTAAAACGGTTAATGAACATTCTAAACAAGTGAATTAATAACTATACCGATGCTATAAGTTTCATAGAAGTTGAAAGTTTTAACTAAGTTTCTAAAATTGTCAACAAACATTCTAAATATATGAACTAATATATCTTTAATAGTTATAAATTTGCAGAAAAATGAAAGTTTGAACAAAGTCCTTAAAACAGTTAACAAACCATATAGACATATGAACTAATTTAGTATACCAATACTAGCTATAAGTATTATCGAAAATAAAAGTTTAACTAAGTCTTTAAACAATTAACAAGTATTCTATAAGCATGAACTAGTATATTTTTACTGACTGTATGTTATGAAAAAAAAGGAAAGTTCTAACTAAATCCTTAAACGATTAACAAACTATCTAGAATTGTTTTAAAAACAAACAAACTATCTAGACACATGAAGTAATCTATATCTTTAGTAAAAGTTTGAACTAAATCCTTAAAACGTTTAACAAATATTGTAAACACATGAGCAAATTAGTATACCGATGCTAGCTATAAGTCTTGTAGAAAATGAGAGTCTGAAGTAAGTTTCTAAAACTATAAACAAGCATTCTAAACACATGACTAATACCTTTTTATAAACTGTAAAATAAATGTGAAAATATAGTCTAAAACACTAATATATGATATTTAAATTATGAACTATTAGTTTAAAAATACAAATTTAAAATATAATTTCAGTTAAAATTAAAATAATTATAATTGAGTCTCTGCGTTGCTGCGAGCGATTACACCACTACTATGTGATCTTTTTTCATCTGACCGGCGAGCTTCGAGCTTAGTCACCGATGGGAAATTAGGTAAAAAAGGGCCTAAGAAACCTAACTTGAAGCGAGCAGAAGAAGTTGTCCAATCGAAGGGGAAAGTATAGGTCGAAGAGAATGGATCGGCAGAGAAGGGGAAGGGAACTGAGGTTACAGTGGAAATGAAAGGGGAAAATTCAGTCGCACTGAGCCCGATTTAGGAAACTCCAGTGGCACTGGAGAAGGGGGTATACAATTGGAGGCGATCTCAAAATAATTATCATGGGGAGACAGAGTCAAAAGGGGAAGGGAAGAAAAACTGGAGTAATCTGTTCGACGATAAGCAGGATGAAGTCAAGTACTATAATCCACTGAATATGGTGGAATTACGATGGGAGAAATCACGATTGCAGATGTGGAAGAGAGTTCCAAGCAATGGGATTTAAGTGTAGTATGAAAAATTCTTGGTTCCAACCCCCCGTACAAGGTCATGGAAGGATTTCTAATGAGAGTGGGGGAAAAGGTGTTGAAGGCCTTGAAAATCCATAAAGGTACATTCCTTGTAAAAACATGTTTCTAAGGAATGTAGAAAAGAGTTAGTAGAAACGGGTATGATTTTGTTTGATGGAAAATATGTCATAGTAAAAGCCTGGGAACCTGGTGTATACTTAAATGAGCCTAAAACAGTTCCAGTCTAGGATAGATTACCTAATCTACCTTTGAAATACTGGAAACCTCTGATCATAAACTAAATAGTAAGTCCCCTAGGAAAACCTATCTATCTAGACAAGGTAACCTTAGATAAAGAGAGGCTACCTTTTCTAGGGTTAAGCTAGAAATGAAGATCTCTAAATTTGTGCCTAATGAGATAAATTTTGTGAATGAGAGGAAAATCATTATGAAACGGGAAGTTTTTTATGAATGGGGTCCTGTGAAATGTAATCATTGTAGTATGTATAACCATTGTGTATCTGAATGCAGAAGGAAAGATGAGAACGTCCAGGAGAAAGCTGAAAAGAAAACTCAGCTCTATTTGCCAGTAAGAAAAACTGGGAATAGAGAAGAGGAAATCAGGAAAGCAATAGGGGATAAAGGGAAGCAAGAAATGAGGATAAGCAAGTTTGAACAGTCTACATGGAAAAGTGAACGTAGCAAGAGATTGGTGGAAGGTGAGTTCGCGATTTTGGTTCAACTGAGCTCTGATATGAGTACAAAGGATAAACTCTCTGATTGCTGTTAACCTAATTGCATGGAATGTGGGGGCATTAATAAAGGGGAGAAACATAGTTTGATAAAGAGGTTTTGCCTTATTAATCAAGTTGGTATCCTTTGTTTATTTGAAACAAAAATACAAAAAGGGAATGAGGATGAAACATGGAGGAAAATTGGTATAGGTTGGAGAATGTGTTCAAATAGTGAATTTGTGAAAGGGGGCAGAATTTGGGTAGCATGGAGAGAGGACTACTATAATGTTAATATCAGTAGAAAAGGGGACCAATGGTGTGACATGGAGTGTACAAGAAAATATGGTGGTGGAAGTTTTTTCTACACTTTTGTGAATGGATTTAATACGGGGGAGAAAGAAAATCACTATGGGAATTCTTGATCAGTTTAAAAGACATGAAAGGGCCTTGGTTGGTAATAGGGGACTTCAATTCCCCCCTAATGCCAGAAGACAGATTTGGAGGTAGTTTTGTAGCAGAAATTGAAACAGTGGACTTCAAAGGTGTTATGGAGGAACTGAATATGGTGCATATTTAAACTATAGGTTCTTTTTACACCTGGTGCAATAGAAGGAATGGATATGATAGAATCACAAGCAAGATAGATAGGGGCATGGTAAATGATACCTGGGTAGAGGAGAAGAAGGAGGATTGATTTGTTGTCTTTTAAACTGATCAAGAATTCCCACAGTGATTGTCAGGTTTAAATCAGGAAGTCCTAAAAGGTATAAACCTTTCAAGTACTTTAACATGTGAGCAATTTCAGGTTTGTTCGAAGAAACTGTAGCAGGAGTATGGAGGACAAAAATGATATAAAACTTATATGATCTTGCAGTGGTACTGTCCAGACTGGAGAAACCACTGAGAAAACTGAACCAAGGAGAGTTTGGGAGTATTGGTGAGAGATCAGAAAGAGCAGATGAGACATGGAAAGAAGCTCAAAAAAAACTGAATGGATATTTTGGATCAAAACAACTACATGAGGAAGAATTAAAGGCCAAAAAAGAAGTATAAGTACTAAGAGAAGCAGAATATAGCTATTTGAGGCAGAAAACAAAATCCAATTGACTAAATGATGGGGATAGACTAATGGGAGGTCGTCACCGTACCTCTCAAAGATACAATTTATAAGCCCAATATGCTTACTAAATACAACTAAGTAGATAG
>JAULKM010024536.1:0-30210 GCA_032355605.1 Rubia tinctorum
CCCCTTCAAGTTCCTTCAAACCGCGCTCACCTTGAGTGACTTGAAGCTCCACCTGTTTATCAATGCTACCAACTTCTATTGTAGACGTGGACTTCACCATGGATCTAAGCAAAGAGTTTGTTGTGCGGAATACCGAGAAAGAACAAGCGAAGAACATAAAAGCAAAAAAACAAAACACCAGATTTTACGTGGTTGACCAATTTGGCTGCATCCACGGCCGACCAAGATCGGATTCCACTAGAGAGAAAAAAAAGGCCAGATTACAAGTTTCCTACTCGCTACCAATCCTATCTCTTTTAGAGTTACAGTATAAGGACGATGCACTATATATAGCCCTCTCCATCGTAAACTCTAATGGCTTTGGGCCCAACCTGTCGAAGCGGCTAATACGTATTCAAGGCATACCAACAATCCCAATGGTTATTACCCAAAGGTTATTACATTATGTATAAAATAGAGTAACTTGGGATGGATGTTCTAGGCATTTGGGGCCCAATATGAATACGCATTATCATTGGCCACAAAATTCAAAAAATTGAAAATAAAGAAAGATATTGCAGTATTTAATGGGAAGCTGAGAGACATATCCAACATGGCGTATCAGCTTGGTAAAAACTATAAGGAGGCAAAAATTGTGAAGAAAACCCTGAGATCTCTGCCTCAAAGATTCTGGGTATCAGATGTTGCCTTTCTTCGATTCCCACAAGGGGTGTTATCAAATACTGATGGCTAAGGAAGATAAGGAGAAAACTTCATTCATTACTGATGTGGGAACGTTTTGTTATAAAAATATTTTGTTTGGGATTAAGAATGTTGGTTCAACCTATCAGAGGTTGGTGGATAAGCTGTTCCAAGAGAAAATTGGCAAAAACATGGTGATATATGTAGATGATATTGTTGTGAAGAACAAAATTCATGAAAATTTCTTTGAGGATTTGAAGGAAACATTTGATAGGTTGCGAAAATAAAACCTAAAGCTCAACCCAACCAAATGTGTAATAGAAGTGGGAGCAGGAAAGTTCTTGGGGTTTATGGTGTCCGAGAGAGGCATTGACGTTAACCCTGAAAAGGTTAAGGCTTTGATAAATATGAGGTCACCAAAGACATTGAAGGAAGTTCAGAAATTGACAGGGTCCTTGGCAGCTTTATCCCGATTTTTATCAAAGGGCGCTATAAAATATTTTCCTTATTTAATGTGCTAAGAAGAGCCAAAATTTTCAATTGGACTAAAAAGTGTAAGAAAGCATTTTCAGTACTCAAAGAACATCTTCAAAAATTACCGACCATTATGAAACCAAAAAGGGGTGAAGTTTTATATCTTTATATTTCTGCATCTTCTATAGCTGTTAGATCAATTTTTGTTAAGGAGAGAGGGAGACAGAAACATCCAGTATATTTCGTGAGTAGAGCCTTGCAAGGACTCAAAAAAGATATACTACTCTCGAGAGATTCATACTGGAGTTGGTTTATGCAACACAAATGTTGCGACCTTACTTTCAAGGGCATACCATAGTTGTGCTTACCAATTACCCATTTTGACAGATACTCTTGAATCGGGAGGTGTCAGGAAGAATGATGAATTGGGCAGTGGAATTAGGAGAACATGATATACAGTTTTAGCCTAGAACTGCGATTAAAGGGAAGGCACTCACAGATTTCATAGTGGAAACTATAGAGCCTATAGATTTGGAGTAAGTGCAATGTAGCAGTAAGGTCTGGAAGTTGTATGTTAATGGCTCCTCTCATTCGGGAGGTAGTGGAGCTGGAGTATTGCTTACAAGTCTTGAAGGTATAGATTATCCATATGTTTTGCATTTTGAATTCAAAGCTACGAATCATGAAGCTGAGTATGAAGCCTTAATCACTAGTCTTCGACTGGCTAAGGATCTTAAGGTAGAAAATTTGGAGGTATTTAGTGACTCGCGAGTTGTAGTCCAGCAGGTTAAAAGTGAATTCGGGGCCAGAGAACGCGATTAGCAGAGGTATATGGAGGTAGTGAAATCTCTACTAAGGGGGTTCTGAACATCAACATAATGTATTATTTAAAATTCATGATTAGTAATGCAAAAATGGTTTCCCTTCCTCAAATGATACTGTGTTTTCCAGGTCCTGCGACGTAGATCCCACATGAAAGTTATGTACGTCCTCAATGTCTCCGAACGATGGGAAAGGTCCAACTGCATTAATAACATCAGGGAATTGGTAGCTCCTAACTTTCCCCATATGGGCAAACCATTTTCGTTGCATTTTGCGATCTAATTGCAAACTTTGAAGGCCCGCCTCCAATGTCGAAACCCTCTCGTCAATAGATGGGGTAGATGGTGTTGGTGCGACCTTTCAAAATGAATCTACAGAGATTGGCGCCATCGGAAGGCCAAATATGTCGTTGTTATAGTTTGGTACTCCCACATTCAAACACAGTAACGAAGTGAGCCTGCTGAAAGCATAGGGTTTTGTCTTGTCCTTGTCCCTTTTCAGATTCCGATGCATTGATATCCTGACATTCCAACGAAGCTTATTTTTAATTGCACACAACAACAATATCCGACACCTGTAAACTTCTGTGTTCACGGTAACTTGGTTAATATGGCATGCTATAAGATGATACCACACATTCATTTCCGGTGTAAGTAATTTCTTTGAATATTTTGACCAACCAGGAAACACTATAGAATCCACATTAGTTATTTCCTTTGTGATGCACGACACGATTCTTTTATAATGATTGACGTCCAAACACTACCATCATCTTTGAAGATTGTATGTAGGTCGTCCTCCTCCTTTGGTACATTAGGCAACCCGTACAATTCATTGATAATGGTTGGAGATAGATGGACAAATTTCCCACGGCATAATCCTATTTCGGACCTCATCTGACACTGCAGGTTCACATAAAACTCTCCGACGATGGTAAGGTTTAAGGCGGATGGAGTTGCACAAAGTTTTTCCCATCCCAAGTGCTTAATGGTTTCAACAAAAGGTGGAATTTCATCTACTCCCCTTTCATGATAATGTTTCCGCAGCCGATAATTTTGGGCTAACAAAAAGGCCTCCTCGGACACAAACCTATCCTTCAACTAGTTCGATTGAGATGCACTTTCCGGGGAAAAAATCATTCTTTCCTAGGTCTCTTACTTGGAGTTTTGGGGGCCATAACCTATATTGTGCATAGAAGCCTTTTATCAAACACCTTGTGTGCAATGCAATGTACAAAATTTTTTTAAATACTTCTAACAGCATGACAATCTGATAATCCATACAATAATTATCTAATATGTATCAGACGTACACAGAATCACATACTCGGGCCATATTGGTACCATAATTGAATGAAAAACAAACCTGTTTAACTCTGGATTATTAGCATCCATTGATTATGTATACATTTCCAAGTACGAGTTCATAAAAAGGGCAAATTGAGAAGATGATAATACCTGAAAGAGTATTAGAAGTCAACTTGGTATTTGACGGTATTTTACTTGGATGTCTATGTCGCAAGAGAGAATAAAAAATTAAACGAAGGAATGTTGATGAAACTTATAGTGTTCAGAGTTTTCAGCACCGGTAGAGGACCCCACTTACCTGTGCCTATTTGACGAAAACATCTGCGTTGGGATGCTTTAAATGCCCTATTTAAATCTGGAAATGGGCACAGTCTGATGGAATATTTTCTATTTCAAACTGTTGAGCACCGGTACTAAATCCGATGCTAAGAAGTGTAACAAACCTGTGCCTATTGGACAATGGCAGTTGCGTCAGGCTGCTTTAAATGTGGTATTTAAATCTGGCAGTGGCCAAAGTCTTAAGGTTTTTTTTTCTAACTGTTGAACACCAATATTGAATCCGGTGCTAAATTATTAAACAAACATGTGGCTATTGGACAATGAAAGCTGTGTCAGGCTGCTTTAGATGGGGTATTTAAATCTGGAAGTGGGCGGAGTCTTAAGGCTTCTTTTTTTCCTAAATATTGAGCACCAGTATTGAATCCGGTGCTATAATGTTAAGCAAATCGGTGCCTATTTTACCATGGCAGCTATGTCGGGCTACTTTAAATGAGGTATTTAAATATGGAAGTGGATAGAGTCTTACGGCTTCCCTTTTTTTCTTAATGTTGAGCACAAGTTTTGAATACGGTGCTTATGTACTCTTTACCGGTGCCCATAGTCTGAAAGGTAGGCTGAACCAGCTGCCTCACAAGAACAGAGCATGTGCTCTGTCTTTTTGCACCAGTTTTAACCTGTTCTAATGCATAATCTAGCCCATATTGTCATTGAACATACATAATTAAAAAATGTTTTAATCCAGAACACACAGATTCCAATTGGGCTCTTTAAAAGGGTTACAAGAGCCTACGAATTAGAAGGACACGTGAAACATAATATCCCTATCTTTTACGTTTAAGTACTACATCACCATCCAGGATATGGATATTATCATCCATCCACGAACCGTCCCCATGTGATCGTCTACATACGGGTCTTCCACCCACGTCCTCTCAACTCAGAAATATCGATGGAAACTCCCTGTGTCAAATTTAGCCGGGCGATCGATTTCATCATCAAAATAAAATTTCTTCCCATGTAGAACAACATGCCACTTCTCATTTCTTGAGTCCTGAACATAAAACACTTGTCGAGCTTGGGTTGCTAGGATGAACTTATGGTTCTCTCAACCGACTCGATTTAGGTTCACCAGTGTAAAACCCATTGACTTCTCAAAATAGACACATGCACCATTTTCAACTTATCGACAGTTGAAGACAACAACTTTAAACTCAACATAATCTAGCTCCCATATCTCCTCGAGCACACATTAAAAGGACATAACAACAACAGTCAGGTTTTTGTCTCTCCTGCTCGACTGCCACATGGATTCCGATTCCACATAAACCCCATTTTTCTGGGCAGTGATCTTGCTATATTTCTCAACCATTGAGAAACTAAACTCATTCATGTTAAAGGCCTTGTATCTTTTCACCATGCAGTTGGGCGTCCTTGCAAATGCACGAATCTTAGCAAGCATTTCACCCACATTGCAACGTTTTAAAAACCAATTGACAAAATTTTAAGAATGCTTAATTTGTATCTTTTTCGATGGCCATTCTGGATGGAGTTCCTCTAATAATGAAATGTGCTCCTCAGCATATATTGCAGTCTCACTACTTTTTCGCAAAACATAAAGGTTTACTTTCATTAACTCAGCATTGTGGGGAGTGTAAAGTGTACCTTTGGACCGTGGGATTCCATTTTTCTTGCCACTTTGCATATGCTGGGAAACTCCAAGTGTTGTCTTCCCAATCAAATTCGTAGTGCAATACTCAATGATCTCCTCAATGACATACCTCTGCACAATGCTAGCATCAGGTCGGCTACGATTGTGTATGTAGGCCTTAAAGACCCCCATGTGATGCTCGAATGGGTACATCCAATGCATCCCTACTGGATTGCATATCCTGATTTCCTAACCACATTGACGGCAAGATGTACCATAATGTCGAGGAATGTCGGGGAAAAGTACTTCTTAAACAAATGCAACACTAAAATCCCTTCACGCTCCAAATCATCAAGCTGTTTCCCGCTAATATTTTTACGACAAATGGAGTTGAAGAAAAAGCACATTTTTATTATGAAAAATCTCACCTCCTCCTCCATGAAACCTCGGATAGCAACGGGCAAGATATGTTGCATCAAGATGTGATAATCATGTGATTTTAAAGCATTCAGATGCAATTCATCATTCACAAATTGACTAAAATTGGAACAGTATCCAGACGGTACCTTGACCCCCTTAATACACTTACGGACCAACTTCCTCTCAATTGTTGAAAGATTGTAAGGGGCTGATGGCAAGTACGTCCGCTTACCTTTCACCTCCGGTGCTAAATCAAATCTTATTCCCAATTCAACCAAGTCATTCTGTGCATTAAAGCTATGCTTGGTCTTTCCAGGAATGTTAAGGAGAGTTCCAATTAAACTCTCGCACACATTATTCTCTACTGCTTCACACGAAGATAGTGGCGAACTTCCAAATTCTCCTAGTACGGAAAATCAAATAAAATTGATATTTTCTTCCACAGTCCATCGTTAGGAGCAACCACCTTCGGTATCTTTTTTCCAAGTAGAACATTTAATTTTTTTGCCTTGTTGTGGATGAAAAAACCACTCAATACCACTCAATATTCTAGGCGTCTTCCCCCTCTCCCTCCTGCCAACAAAATGAATTGCATCGTCTCGTAACTTGTGCTCCCTAGGAAGAAATTTCCTAGAGCCAAGAAACATGGTCTTTCTCTCGTTCTTTAGCTGCTGGAAATCAGTACCTTCCTCGCACACAAGACATGCCTTGTGACCCTTAACCCAATAACCAAAAAGATTACCATAAGCTACAAAATCATTTATCGTGCATAAAAGCATGACTTTCAAATTAAACTTGGTCCCATGATAATCGTCAAAAACATCAACACCGTCGGACCAAAAAACCTTCAAATCTTCAATGAGATGGGCTAGATAGGTGTTGATGTCGTTTCCAAGTTATCTTTGACCAGAATTCATCAAAGGCATCAATATATATTTCCACTTCATGCAAAGGTAAGGAGAAAGATTGTAAATTGAAAGCATTAATGGTCACGGACTATGTTTCGAAGACATGTTACCGAAGAGATTCATACCATCAGTGCATAAAGGTATCCTCCAAATTCCTGGGCTTGGCTATAAACGATGGATACATCGTGTCAAATTTCTTCCACTGATCTACATCTGCGTGGTGACTGATAATGTCATTATTAAGGTACCCCTTTGTCCCTGTACCATGTCATGCTCTTTGCATCATCAGCGTTCTTAAGCAACCTCTTCAGGCTTGGGACAATTGGAAGGTACCCCACGCATTTAGTGGAGACACGTTTCCTTACCTTCACCTCAACCTTATCATTGAGAGCATCAGTCCTCCGTTCCTTAAAACGAGGAACGTGACATACGGGGTAGGACACCTCTTTCTCCACGTTACCCCTATACAAAACAAAAATCATTGTGGCATGCATGTATTTTTTTTATACTCTATCTCCACTGGACACAAAATTCTCTTCGCATTATGTATATTATCCGGTAAACTATTTCCGAAGGGCAGCTTATCATTCAAAAACTTGTGCAACTTATCCATGCTAGTATCACTCTAAGAACCAACATGTTTCATGTTAAAAAAATCCATCAAACAAGACATGACAGTGTCATTCTTCTTGAAATTGGGAAACAACTGTTTATCCTTCACATCCAGAAATTTTGACAATACATCAGGCATCCCCCTGAATTCATCCACCACCTCCTCACATATTTCATCCAAATACACATCCCCAAAATATTCACCCTTGCTACCTAAAACCACCTCCGGTGGTAGTTTCTCACCGTGAAAGGTCCAAACCAAATAATCCTTTGCAAACCCTCTCTTGTACAAATTGAGTTGTAACAAGTCCCGATCGTCATTATGGTTATGATTCTTACAATTACGACAAGAACATAATATGTGCTTTTCATGACTAAATGCATGATCCATAAACTCCTCAACAAAAGCAATAAATTCATCACTGACCAAACTAACGTTCTCATACACATGCTTCCATCTCTTGATGACATACAATCAAATCAATTTGCATCAACTTCACTTCCACAAAAGTATATACACTTTTACCCAAAAACTCTATTGTACTCACGAAACATCAATTTACAATCTACAACATGCAACATCACAATAGCCCCACAACATACCAAACCAAATGCTTGAAAAAGGCATCAAACACATCAATAATACTACCTAGCAAACCCATTCCATGCATATTGTGAACCAACATTACAATCATCAAATGTACTCCCCATGTAAAAAATAAATGCCAACCTATCATTCCCCACATTCACCAAAATCCAAGGGAAATTAATGCAAAATATAAAATACTTTCAAGGGTATTCATTGATGAGCATTCACTGTCTTCTTCATTTAAAAATTGTCATTAATCAACACCAAAACTAGCTTCTTCCAAATTTTTACCTGCCACAAAAAAGGTTGTAGGTATGCATTTAATGCTCCATTAGCACTGGTATTAGTAAATCATACCGGTGCAATTGGTTAGTTTGAAACAATAGAACCGGTAAAAGTACCGGTGCTAACACTATAATAAAAAAACGGTGCTCACATTTTACGATTTCTCGCGAATTTTGACATCAGCACCGGTATAAATATAACACCGATGCTGAAATTATTCTCCCCATAGAGCCACAAACATGTAGCACCGGTCCTGAAGCCGGTGCTAGTTATAAAACATAATTGCAGTCCAGGTTTATATCATTTTCTTGATTTTTTTTACTATTCGAACTGGTATAACATATTATACCAGTGCATAAATATCATCATTCCCTTATTATTTTAGTAATAGCTATGCTCAAAATAATCATTTTACTTTCTCCGTCTAACATAGGCACCAGTATTTTAAAACCGGTATGTTCATACTGGTGCATATGTCCACAAAGGTAACAATATCAATATTTTACCATGTTTCTGCCGGTGCTATTGTAAAAACTAGCACCGGTTTCCTGACACTGGTTTCCTGGCACCGGTATATTTATAGCGGTGCCTAGGGGGGTTCCAGTAGTGGATGTTTATGATATTCATTTTGGCATTGTGAAATTGATATTTAATTTGATAATTTAAACTTTGTTGATGTTTTGTGATTTCCAATTGATGTTTATCTGGTCATACTTGATGTTTGTGATTTTTTAGTTTGACATTTTGAATTTGATATTTAATTTGACAAATTAAATTTTGCTGATGTTTTATGATCTAAATTGATGTTTTATTAGTTTTAGTTAATGTTTATGATTTTCATTTTGACGATTATATTGATGTTTTTCAATTTTTTATTGATATTTTTTTATTTATATCTTATATATTTTTTGCTGTAATTTTAGTTGATGTTTTATGATTTTCAGTTGATATTTTGCTAGTTGAAACTTATGTTTATGATTTTCAATTCAACGATCACATTGATTTTTTTTTATTTTTTAAATATTTTTATGGAATGTTTTTTGAATTTGATTTTTTTTTACAGATTGCAACTGGAGGGAAATTAATGGGAAAATGGGAGAAAGGTTTTTGAAAAATATATTCGAGATAGATCCCTAGAATAATGTTATAGATAAATCCTTGAAAAATATCAGAGATAGGTCCCTATAATTGGATTAAAGTTAGAATTGCATAAAGGTCTCTGCCTAAAGTTTAGCATGAATAACAGGAGACCGTCTCTTTTTTCTTTACATAAAAATGGGCCTAAAAAAACTTATATAGAAAAGGTGAAGGAAATCTCGTGGAATAATGAACTATATTTCCCAAATTCGGTGACAATCAAGGAAATCATTCAAATTGGTTTTAATTTTTCAAATTTATCCTATGCAGGGAATATGGTGTCAAGTAGCTCAGGACCCTATCCACACTTGAAGAAGATTTGGAACTTAACACTACAACCAAAGACCAAACACTTTCTATGGAGAATATTCAAGAACAATCTACCGTCAACAGCTAATTTACGTCTCAGACGTGCGAATGGCGAAGCTGTTTGCTCAAGCTGCTCATCAGAGGATACCTTATTGGAATATATGTTCTTTCATTGCCCCTTAGCACACCAGCTATAGTTTGCTCTAGATTTACATGAAAGGATCTTTCATTTTGAGCAACCAAGTGCAAGTATGTGGGTTTAGGATCTACTCATGGAAATAAGTACACAAGATATGGCAATTATGGCTGTCTATTATTCCAACTTTGGTATCACCAGAACAAGCTGCTTCATAGGGAACAACATGAAATCCATCCACAACAGTGTGTGATGTATGCCACGAAGCTGTTATCAGAACTGGACAAAATGAATGCTAAGATTGTGTCTAACACATTGAGCCAAAGTTCGAATACTCTTTCACCAAATCATGGAAACACACTCTACTTCGACGCAACTATATCTCCAACTAGTACTTGTCTAGGCTGGTACATTTTCTCCTTGAATGGGAACTGGTTGTATGGATAATTCCAAAGTATACCTATTGTTTATATGGTGAAACATGTAGAAGCCATTTCCCTCTGCACCGCTCTAATTGCAGCACTACAGTGTGGCAAAAAAGTCAACCATACAAAAAGAGACACAAATGGCTATCAATGCCATGAAGAGTCTTAAGGAGGATCTATCTAACTTTTGTATCATTATTGAGGACATAAGTAGATTAGTTGAGAGTCATCAATTCCCATAATTGAAATCGATTAGACGGTAGGATAACTCTGTTGTCCATTTATTAGCGCAACATGCCAAAAATAGTAGAGATGATATTTCTCCATGGGATAATGTCACACACTTTGTAACAAACTTTTTTTAATTAATGAGTACTTTCCATTTCAAATAAAAAAGAAACTAATTCAAATTTGAACGTTGGCTGCAATTACTTTCCCTCTTCCCGCCGTCGACATAAAAATCTCCCGCAAATGAAATTTTTGACCTGGTTCTCCATCCTACTCATATAGGCATTAGCGAAGAACCCCACCCAGCTCTGCTTACAAACGCCACCATCAATGTCGAAAATGGCGGCATGTCGGCCCTTTTTCGTGGAACAAAATTGGGCTTCTCCAAATGTTTACCAGGGTGATCAAAATGTTGGAACTCAAACTAGCAAAAAGCACTGTTCAATTCCAGAGGAATTCATCGTCAAGAGTATTTTCTGACTCATGAAAATGTTGGAATGATGAGTGTTTTTTCTCGAAGGATTATTCTAAAGGATACTCCATCACGAATTTGATGATCTTGAGGCTTTGAGGCTTAGATCAGGTACTACTGCTACTTATTTTTAATTTTCATTGTTTATTCTATGTATTAGTTTTGTTACTCTCAAAAGAACAAAGCCTTAAATTCATTTATATTTTACATCTGAGATGTTTATTTGTTTACTATGACCACTTTGGTGCTTTTTTTAGCATTAGTTGTATTCTTGAAGCTATTCGTCATTATTTACCATAAGAGATCGTAGTTGTCGGGATTAGAAATGTGAAACTCATATTTTTATAGCAGATGGTCCATCTCTCTCTAGAATGCCATGGAACAGACTTGTGTAACATGTTATATTTTATAAATTATTAGTTGATGAGATGCTACTTATTTTTTATATATGCTGCTTTAGGTATTTTAATTTCCAGCTTAGTCATTTTGAATATCTTTCACATATGTATGGTTGAACAATTGAGGCTGGCTGAAAATATTGAAACACTGAGGGGTGCAAACGTTTGGTCATATCTATTATGTTTTTAGATTATTTATGTGACATCATTATGTTTCTTATATCCACATTTGGATGTGTTCTAATTAAGAGTTTTGTTGATATCCTTATACATGTCAGTATAGGTGAAATGTTTTGACATTCAGGTAAAACGAATTCACCAGTACAAAAAGACATATTGTGAATATATATATATATATGTGTGTATAACACGATCCTCGATTTAAGTGCATGAAGGTATTTGTTCACCTAATGTTCAATGAGTTTTGTTAGAAATTTTACAGGTTCCAAAATATATCATTTATCTGAGGAGAAGTTTAGAGCTCTATATGGATAGTAGGGAAATAAGCTCAGTACCTGTGATGTTTATGCCTTTAATATAGTCAGATTTGATAAATTTGAATTTCAGTGATTGGTATCATCTTCCTCTTTCTTTTCGAATGGCAGATGGTAATTCTGACTAGAGAAAAAGGAAAGTTTTTTATGGTTGCGGCTGATCAGTAAAAGGAAAGTTTCAGCCTCTGACTCCTTGGAACGTGTTAATCAGAACTCGTGTAACATAGCCTAATTTGGATTCTTTAGTTAGCTTCTTTCTCTGCATATCCCACATTTGTTAGAGAATAAAGGAGAGACTTTCTTGAGATGGTTTTGACATTAATGTGTAATAGAATACCTTCATATGCATCTGTACTAACTCAACTACAGCCTGAGCAGTGTGCTTCTGAAATCCTTGGTTAAACTAATGTGCTCTTTGATAGCTGTGTGGAATAAAGGATGATTTCTAAGTTAATTGAGGTATCACTGTCAATTCTCTATCTCCTTCCCACCAATCTTGATATCCTTTTATCTTGAAGCAATTCTCCTTAAGATGCCCCAGCTTTCCACAATGTTCACATCTTAAATCTGGTCTCCTTACATTTCTTTTTCTCACATTATCTGCATCATCATACTGATCAGATGCTAGATCCTTCATTTGATAAGAAATCTTCGAATCCTTATAAACTCTAACTGCCATAACAGAGTTGTTCTGCATTTCCTGATAGCCATCATGTACTGACTTTTGTCTTTCAATCCTGCTGATCATCTGGCAAGCCTTACCAACACTGGGAAATAGATCCATTAACAAGATTTGATGACTAATAGAGCTATATTCTTCATTCAGTCCCATTAGAAACTGATGAAGTTTATCATCTTCTTCCTCAGCAGGTAAACCTGCATAGTTAACACAATCAACATTACATCTCTTTCTAGGTCTCAAACAAGCATATTCATCCCATACGCCTTTCAATTCAGTAAAATAAACAGCTACTGACTCATTTCCCTACTTTAGTTCACATATATCCTTTTTCAATTTATGAATCAAAGGTCCATTACAATCTCCAAATATTTCCTTCAATTCATTCCATAATGCAGTTGCATTCTCACTGAACAAGAATCCTCTTGCTATTTTCTTAGAAATCGAGTTCAAAATCCAGGAAATCAAGGTAGAATTTACCTTATCCCATATGTCATACAGTGGATCATCCGGATATGGAATTATAACTTCCCCTGTTAAGAATTTCAGCTTTCCTTTGGATATGATAGCTACAATCATCGATCTACTCCATGTGACATAATTGTGTTCATTCAAAGCTTCTGCAACCAGCACTAGATTAGAATTGTCAGAGCTTTGAAGATCAAACGGATGATTAACTTCATTTCTCCTGGACCTAGGGTTTCCTCGGTAGAAATTAGACCTCAATGAGTTTCCAACAGAATTGACAGATTCTGTTTTGGAAGACATGATTCATACACCTCAAATTAAGCAAGAAATCAGAAGGTAACACCACATCATCACCAGAAATTCCTGGATAGCTCAGATACCATGAAAATTTTGTTGAAAAACTGATATTATTGATCCGAAATGGAAGCAGAGAAAAGGGTTTACATTTAAGTTTAAGAAGAATGGATGGCACCAAAAATCCACCGACAAATGAGATGTACTGGTTACATATATACCAGTCAAACCAAAATTAGTTAACTGACTAAATGCAGCTAACAAACTAACTCAAGTGAAACGACCTCAAACTGCTGCGTTTTACTTGCACCGACTTCAGATTACTTGCCTTCAACATCATTTCTGGAGCTGCATTCTGTCTTCACACATAACCGATAGAATCCATCCATTGCTCTTCAATGCTCGCCGTCGACAGAATCCGGACGCAAGATTGACTGATTCTTATAATCGTAATCACGCCCAGAATCCATCAATCGTTGAAGCTACGTTGGATTCGTCAGTACGCAGGATTCAGATGAAACCCAAGCAAAGAAAACCTAATTTCAACCCGATTTCACCCTCTGCAAACCTGATATGATCTTGATGCCGGAAAGTTGAATTCATCGTCTGCAAATCCGATTTGAACTGGATGCCGGGAATTCGATTTCAATATGATGTTTCACACCTGGTGAACAGAAGTGAGACGATGGTGAAGATGGTTGCGAATACGGTGTGGATCTGTGGCAAAAACGGCAATGAATACGGTGCCGGAGCCGTGGTGAATGTTGGCGAGCAACTTCAAATTTGTTCCCTTTTTACTTAATTGCTGCCGAGTCCTTCAATTCTTTTCCTATTTAAAAAACCCCAAACCTAAAATAATTAAAAATTCAACCCCCAATTTATTTTTCTCTTACTCTATAATATCAGTAACCCTAGTTCTTATCATAAGACAGTCTCGTAGGAGACGGGCTCACAACTTTGAATGGACACTTATCCCCACACCTACACTATACTCCATTCGTCCCACTCTAAATTACTTATTTACTTTTTGAGAGTCAAACTTAGTAAACTTTGACTCGAAATATAAATTATTATATAAATAATATATATATATTATGTGAGATATTGTTAGATTTGTCTTAACATCTATTTTCTAAATGTCAATTTTTTATATGGCATTATTATATGTAACTAGAGATATTTACGGTCAAACATGTTCATTGAATACCGTGAAAAAATAAATAAGCAATTTAGAGTGAGACGGAGGGAGTACATACTTAAAATGTCCACATACTTTTTTTTCTTTTTTTTCCTGTTATCATAGTAATTCAATTTTGTTATTGTAATTTACCTTTTCAAAATGTTAAGCGAAATTTTATAATAGAGAAAAATGTAATAAAAAAGACTTAGAGCATCCACGATGACAGTGAATTTAAAGAACATTTCTTAAGTGTCACATCATAAATTTTGATAAAAACTAGATAAGAACCAACTATCAATAATGAAACTCCTTAAATAAGCACTTTTTAAACACTTCATTTTCATTTTAAATTATAATTATTCAATAATACAAAACAATTCATGTGAAGTGTTAGTAATTGGTTGGTTGACATTTAACAAATAATGATGTACCAACTCCTTATTAATGAGTGATTCTTAAAATTCTACAATGATTCTTCTTATTAAGAAAACGGGGGTTAATGAACAACCATTGGATGCTCTGAGGGTCCTATTTGTTTTACATGGAATTGGTCCAATTCCATTGTTTGGTTGCACCAGAGTTTAAAATGTGGAATTGGCAATCAAATTTTATGAGCTATTCATTCCAAGGTGAAACACTAGAGTCTCGAGGAATTTGTTGAGTTTTCACCTCTTCGTCTTCTATCTCTTCTCCTCCATCATCTTCGAAATTAAATGATTTCGTTTGGGAAGCTGATTGAGTTCCCCTCTCTAACTCTTATAAGTTCCTTCTCGCTGCGCACCTTGTCTCATTTCCTCTTTTACCCTTGGAGTGCCGACCTGAATCCTTTCTCCTCCTCATCCGGTCACCGCCGTCCTCCTCCTCTCCATCTCCATCTCCATCATCGCGGTACTCGTCTCCTTTGTTTTCTCCTCTCTTCTTATGTCCATCGTCTTCTTTCTCTTCTTATTGATTCGGTTAATTGATTTAGATGTTGCCTTAATTTTATAGCGTTCATGAATTTTATGTTGTTTTTGTGATTTTTGTTGTATTATTTGATTAATTTTGTGTTTTGTGCCCTAATTTTATAATCTAACCAGTGATAGTGTTTTAGTTTGTAAGAGAGAGATGACGATTGAAAGGTTTATGTTTTAGTTTTCAAATTACAACCGCAGGTTATGGGCATGGCTCAGGGTGTTAACACATGATTGTTCTGTTAGGGTTTATTCATGTAAGCAATTTAAAAAAAATAATAATTATACACGCTAATAGTATTTGCCTGTCACAACTATTGTATATGTTTAGAGGTGCCAATCTCTGACATGAACTGAAAATCCGACACGGGCCGACACTACTGATTCAATCTAAAACTCAATTCTAACCTGAGATATCAACTCGAGCCTAAGCCGACACGAGGAACTCAATCCAAAATCCGATTTTAACCTGAAGAAATATCGACCGAAACCCGACATGATCAAACTTAGCACGAACCCCGATTTTAACCCGATAAATATAAATCCGAACCCGACATGGCCAGACTAACCCTGAATCTGAAACCCCATCTAAACCCAAACATGATTCAACCCGAACCTATTCAATTCGAACACGATTCAACCTCATAAATCAATTATATATATATATACACATGTAATCAACTCAAAATACTTTTGATTTTTATAATTGATTCAATTTGTAACAATCAAAAGTTCACTTGACTCAATATATAGCCAATATAAAATAAAAGTTAACATTTTTATAATTAAACAATTAATTGGTAGCTCAAGTAGTTATATGCATAAACCCAAAAATATACCTATATATACACATATCTTTAGGTCCAAAAAGTTGTTATGCATAAACCTAGAACACTACTAGAAATACCCCTTATAGAGAAAGCAATTTTCGTTGTATAAAGTGTTAAAGTGGTTTAATAGACTATTTACGGTTGTTAAGTTGTTGTCTTAGGCTTGATTATAATTGAAATTAAAACCACTTTTACATACTTATTGTAAACGACATATTTACAACAAGTCTATATTATGGTTATAAAAAATCATCTTTTGCAATGACATTTTCTGTTGTTAAATATTTTTTGAATGCAACTTTTATTTTATTTACAATATTTACTCCCGTTCCATTAAATTGATACTATAATTATTTAAACTAAATTTACTTATTGTTATATTTACTTGTTAATTACCTTATTGAAGAGAATTGAACAGTATTTTATTTTCTTAAACGAACACAAAATATTAACCATTGTAATCCATGAAATCTTATAAATACATAGTAGGCAATCAATTTTTCAGCCATGACATGATATAAAATGATGAGCATCCTTGGTTACAAAATAAAATCAGAAGGGAAAGTAATTTTAACATTATTTATCTAAATCGAGTTTCATGTGGCTGAAAAAAATATCCAATTTCAAGGCTGATGATGGACTATGAAATATGTTCTTGGTGAGAATGATCTCGTCCCACAAAGTTTTTGCTAACGCTGATGAAGTCAACTCATTTCTGCATCAATATCGTAGATCCTCAAGTTAAAAAAAGGAGAAACTCCAAGCAGAGCATCATGAAATGCAGTAATAGAAAGAACATTAAATAGAAAGATGTGAAGAAGAAACCCGATGAATATGAAAAAAAAGGTAGCCAGAATGACTTGCTGTTTCTTCTTCTTTGATTTACATAAGAAGAAAATGACACATCCATCAAACTGGAATTTTAGAAAAATTCATACATCCAGTTTTAGGAACTGCATATTAAAGGAGGAAAATTTTCAAAAACTCAGGAAAAGAATACATGCCTCCAAAATTGCTGGCATGAGTTTTAACAGACACACACAAATTGGTGAATGAAGAATAGATAGGAATTTTAAAGAACAACTACCGTTATTATCAAACAATACTAGCTATATTCATGATATCCATTTTGCAGCACCCGAAATCGACAAACTCAAACTATTTTGCAGTACCTAAATAGCTATTCAATGACAATTCAGATCTCTAAATGTTGACAATGAAACTTAATCAGTGTTTCTGACTGATAATTAACACAGAAATTTGTCTCCATGAATACATTAATTTCTATAAGAAAGAGGCAGAGTATTTAGAACTACAACGTATATTTACTGGACTTAAAAGATATTATAATCACCTTTGGTTTTATTGAAGGCACCTTAAGAACTTAATTTTCACTTCTCTCCTGCTGCAATTCAAAAGAAAAAGGACATCAAAGAAGATAAATTAGAGTTCCTGACAATGTAATTTAGTTTCAAAATACAAGAAATGATCTTGGTCAATTACCAGAAAATCTTGCAAAGCTGCAGATCCTGCCATTAATCAGTAATTCCACCTGCAAAAACAAGAAAAGCAAATTATAGTAGAAAACTAATTAATAATGACTAATTTTAGTAGTAATAATATGAAATCCTCAAATTCGGTAATTAACCATGTTGAAATTTTTATAGGTTTATAACAAGAATGTTCATCATCGAGTTCTTAGTTGACAATTCACAAATAGAAAAGTCATTGTCAGCAAATACAATATGGGCATTACTTTAAAATAAAGAGTCGTCATCACATGTTAGGACAATAACTTCATATAAATTGCAAATGACAACATATTGGTAATCTTTACACAAGAGACCTACCAAACCACCCACCATTAGTTGTTAATATGCATATAAGTCATCACCAACAAATACAATATGGGCATCAACTATAAAATGAAGAGTCGATATCACACGTAAGGGCAATATATAGATTAAAATAATTTGCAAATGACAAAATGAATTGAGATTCAAGAAGACTTATTTTCAAGCTCACTCCCTATTTTGAGAACATTCTTCTCGATTTCCTCATAACCATGCAGCTAATTTTGAGTTGTAACTAAAACTTGCACATTCTTTGGTAAGAGAGCAGATCTATACTTGTACTACAAAGTACGTGCTCCCATGCTAAAAGCTAACTCGGAAGCAACATAAGTAATTATAATAGTCAAAACATCCCTAGCTAAAACCATAAGAAAATGATAACTAACAAGTTGATTTTGCCAAAATTTAAGGACGTCATAATAATCATTATCAACATCAACAGGTTTAGGCTCAAGTGGAGGTAAAAAATAACTCTCAATTTTAGATTGAAAGGTCTTCATTGGAGCTGATCTATTTTGAAATTCTTGGTAGCAACCCCAAAAAAGTTAGTTACACAAATTACAAGGTACAAAATCTAAACAAATAATTCACATGGAAAAAACTCGACAGTAGTATGTTAGCCCTTTTAAAGGGACAGGAAGAACTTATCGTTGAATTTGTTGGAGAAGTAGATGAATCTAGATGAGAAGAATTAGAAGAAGTGGATTCTAGAGAAGAATAATAATCATACAAATATTGTAATGCTAGCCTACCTTGATTTACCTTTGATTGACACTTCGAGTCAACATAGAGACGATTATACATAGGAAATAAATAAATTGTATCGTATAACGAGGGTGAAGAACAACAGCAACAGAAAGAATTACAGAATAACTATCCCAATAAGGTTAAAATTATCAATCATGTATTTAACCATTTCATTAAGTTTTGGATCTAAGTGTTCTCGCTTTAAATTTTCTTCAATCACAATTATGTTAAAGAAATTTTGATTCGCAGTAGGGTAACGTGAGTAATAAAATAACCTAGTTATAAAATAAAAAGGTTCAAGAAACTTACAAATACTTCCAATTGTTTTTCATTCCTTCTCATCCAATCTATACACACCATTCATATTACAAACAAAATAGTTTAACGGCTCCTTGGCTTGTAAAGCTTTAGAAAGCATTGAAAAAGTAGAATTCAATCGAGTTGACACATCAAGTATTAATTTACATGAAAATTAGATCCAACTTCAACCACATCACGTTCAAATACTGTAATCCTAGAATTGAGCCGATCAATAAATTTCACAAAACCACGTAATTTACTAACACTAGAATCAACACACTTCAATCTAGATTTAATAATAAGATTCAACACATGAGCACAATAATGGATGTAAAATTTTTTTCCACCACAAGGTAGAGGTGATACAATATTCAAACCAATATTTAAAGAGTTTACCATATTATCCATACAACAGGTATTGTCTAGTATCGTAGATAGAACTTTATGTTGAAGATGCCAATTTCTTATTAAACCAAGCATAAAATGTTTAGTATGGACAACACAATGAGGAGGCTCAAAATATCTAAAATTCCTTATTTTAAACCTAAGTATCCAATTTTTATCGACATAATGAGCGGTAAGTGTGAGATAATCACGACTAGTGCAAGCAGTCCATAAATCACATGTAAAACTAATCCTACCAGGAACATCATCACTCAAAGTCTTAAGAAATTCATATTTAAACTTTTCATGTTTTGAAATACAATACTTAAACATCGTATTAAAAGACACATGTATCACATTGGGGTTCAAATAAGTAAGAAATTTCATAAGATGTTCATGCTCGACTATTCTCAATGGATATGTATAACAAATAATGACATATGCAAATAATTTACAAAAGACAGTTTGATCAAATACGGCTGAACTTAAACACACTTTTTCAGTTAATGAACCTTTGCCAACCTTTATATGTCTTTCAGGATTTCCAGTACCATCTTTACCTTCAGTGGGGTATGTCTTACCAAATAACTTACAACGAGAGAGTTACCTCATCTTCAATTTTTTTATTATAAAAATTATAGTTTTCCCATACCGCTGAACACTTTAGTAAAAACCTTCTACTAGTTTCCAACTCGTTGTTACATACTTGAGAATTGAAGTCCACAAAACTTTCAGTATTAAATTCAAAGGATTTAGAAGTTTCATCCATCGCTACATGTAGAAAAAATCCATCAAAATGAAACTTATATTAGGGCCAGTGTTTATGCGACTAAATAAAAATAGAAAGTTTATTGTGGAAAATATCTTTTTTAAATCAAATTTACATAGTTCTCCATTACAATTATAAACCCCTATTTTAGTTACCCTATCTTTATTAGTTAAGTTATTTAGTATTTAATCGATTTGGATGGAAAACTGGATAAAAATCAAATCATGTCCAGGAACTAAAATATTAGTTTCAATAGTTAGTGCAGCAACAAATATTAGTTTTAATATTTGATTAGAAGCTATAGATTGAAAAAGTAATAGTGTATAGTGTAGCAACAAATAGTAATATTCACACCAAAAATTAACATGATGACGGACGACTTGTGTGCGTAGAGGGAAAAACTCAAGGTTCCATACATCAAACAAAAAAAGCACAAGCTCACAAATAAATTTTTTACTCCTGTAGGTTCTTGAAATCCCATCTCCTAACATAACATTTCCTACAAAAAATCATCCAAATAAGAGCACCAAATATCCAAAAAACTATCCACACGTGCGAGCTGGCGGTGGAAGGTGGAGAGCAAGTGGTGAAAGGCGGAAAGGAGAAAGGTAAGGGAGTGGTGAAAAAATAATCAACGAGCACAGAGCGAGAGGCCACAGAGCAAACGAGAGAGGAAAAAAAATAAAATTAGCGAGCACAAAGCGAACGAGGGCACAAAGTAAAAAAGGAAGGAAAATGAGTAAGCGGAGGGGATCGAGAGTAGTCAGAGAGAGCACAGAGGGAGGGGATCGATAGAGCATAGAGACAAAATAGGTTTCAGAGAGAGATAGAAATAAGGTTTCAAAGAGAGACAAACATTCAGAGGTTTTAATACTGAGAACTAAAGTTATTAACGCTTCAGATTTATCCTAGTTTAAATCAACGGTTGTGGTTATTTTTCTCTAATTTTTTTCTTTTTTTTCATTTGCTAATTATTGTTTTAACCTAATTTAATTTCTTATATATTTATTTATTTTTAATTAATTCAGTTTTTTATTTTCTAAATTATTTAAGCTTTTTATGCATTCTAATCATAATTTTATTTATTTTATTCAATTAATGACACGTTAAACTGTAAAAAAAAGAGTAAAGTATTATTTAATTTATTTGTGAAATATCAACTAATGATTGATTAATTAGTGTCAAACTAGTTATAAATGAAAATTTTTAAATAAACCCTTAAACATTTTCATTTATAACTAATTCGACACTAATTAATCAATCATTAGTTGATATTTTACAAATAAATTAAATAAACTTTACTTTAACTTTTGCACTTTAACATGTCATTAAATAAATAAAACTATGATTAGAATGAATAATAAATCTTAAATAATTTAGAAAAAATAAAAATAAAGGCTGATTTAATTAGGAAAAAAATATAAGAAATTAAATTAGGTGAAAAGATATTTAACAAATGAAAAATGAAAAAAAATAAAGTAGCACAGAATGATCGCATCCGTTGATTTAAACTAATTTTAATCTGAAGCATTAATACCTTTAGACCTTAGTATAAAAACATCTGAATGTTTGCCTCCCTCTCTCTGAAACCCTATTTTTGTCTCTCTCCTCTATCGATCCCGTTCCTTCTTGCTCTCTCTGGCCGCTCTTTATCCGCTCAAATTATTAATTTTTGCTTTGTGCTCTCGTTCGCTTTTTGCTCACTGATTTTATTTTTCCTTCCCCTCTCGTTCGCTCTGTGCTCTCTGATTTTATTTTCACCACTCCCTCGTCTTTATCCTTTCTGCCATCCACCGTCAACTCTCCGCCTTCCACGGCTAGCTCGCATATGTGGATATTTTTTAGGATATATGGTGCTCTTATTTGGCTGATGTTTGAAACCAATGTTTGCTACAACACTAAATATTAAAACTAATATTTTAGTTCCTGGGCTATGAAATGATTTGATTTTTATCCACTTTGCCATCCAAATCAATTAAATACTAAGTAACTTAACTAATAAAGACAGAGTTATTAAAATAGGGCTTTATAATTGGAATGGAAGTAATGTGTAACTATGTAAATTTGATTATAAAAAGATATTTTCACAATAAATTTTCTATTTTCCTTTTTTACTTAGTCACATAATCATTGGCCCTATTATAAGTTTCATAATGATGGATTTTTTTTGCATGTGGCGATTGATGAAACTTCTAGATCCTTTGAAGTTAATACTTAAAGTTTTGTGCACTTTAATTGTCAAGTAGGTAACAACGAGTTGAAATTACAGTTGATGGCGATGAGCGGAAGGTTTTACCAAAGCGATTAGGGGTATGAGAAAACTATAATTTTAATAGAAAGTTGAAGATGGTTTAACTGTATTGCGTGCTCGTTGTAAGTTATGCAGTAAGACATACCCCGCTGAAAAAGTGTGCTCATTTTAATATAAAAGTTTGCAAAGTGTGTTTGAGTTAAGCTGTATTTGATAAAAAAAAATTGTGAATTATTTGCACGTACCATTATCTGTCATGCATATCCATTGAGGATAGTCGAACATGAACATCCTAGGAAATTAATTACTTATTTGAACCCCAATGTGATACATGTGTCTCATTATACGATGGTTAATTATTGTATTTCAGAACTTGAAATTTTAAATGCGAGTTGCTTAAAAATTTGAGTACCGATATTCCTGGTAGGATTATTTACTTAATTATAGACTACTTGCACTAGTCGTGGTTATCTCACACTTACCGCTCATTATGTCTATAAAAATTGTATACTTAGGTTTAAAATAGTAAATTTTAGATATTGCCTCCTCATTGTGCTATCTAGATTAAAAATTTTGTGCTTGGTTTAATAAGAGAATGACAACTTCAAGGAAAAGTTCTATCTATGACACTAGATAATGCCCGTTGTATGGATGATATGATAAACTCTTTAAAAGCCGATTTGAATATTGTATCACCTCTACCATGTGGTGAATTTTTTTCATATTCGTTATTGTGCTCATGTGCTGAATCTTATTGTTCAATCTGGATTGAAATGTGTTGATTTTAGTTTTAGTAAATTACATGGTATTATGAAATTTATTGATGGGCCCGATTATAGGATTACATTATTTGAACGTTATGTTGTTGAAGTTTGATATATTTTTTCATGTAAATTAATACATGATGTGTTTTTGCGATGGAATTCTACCTTTTCAATGCTTTCTAGAGCTTTACAAGCCAATGAACCATTAAACTATTTTGTTGTTCGTAATATGAATGTTGTGGATGGATTGGATGAGGAGGAATGGGAAACCATTGAAAGTATTTGTGAGTTTTTTGAACCTTTTTCTTTTGTAGCTACGTTATTTTCTGGCTCCTTATACCCTACTGCGAATCAAAATTTCTTGAACATAAAAATGATTGAAATGCAAGGGCACTTAGATCCAAATATAATTGAAATGGCTAAATCCATGCTTGATAAATTTTAATTTAATTGGGATCATTGTTTTTTAATTCTTTATGTTGCTATTGTTCTTAACCCTCGCTATTAGTTACAATTTGTTTTTTTCTATGTATAGTTTTCTCTACGTAGACTCGAAGTGTCTATTAAAGGTAAATCAGATTAGGCTAGCATTACAAGATTTGTATGATTATTATTCTTCTCTAACATGCACATCTTCTAATTCTTCTCATCTAGATTCATCTACTTCTCCACCAAATTCAATGGTAAGTTCTTCCCGACCCTTTAAAGGGATAACATACTACATGTTCAAGTTTTTTCCTTGTGAGTTATTTGTTTTGGTTTTGTACTTTGTACTTTGTGTAAGTAACTTTTTTGTTATTGCTACAAGGAATTTCAAAATAGGTAGTTATTTGATATCTCCACTTGAGCCTAAACTTATTGATGTTGATAATGATGATTATGACGTTCCCAAATTTTGGCAAAATCAACTTGTTAGCTATCCCATGCTTCTAGTTTATTCTAGGGATGTTTTGACTATTCTTATTACTTCTGTTGCTTCCGAGTCATATTTTAGCATGGGAGAACATACTTTAAACAAGTACCAATATGTTCTTTTACCAAAGAATGTGGAAATTTTGGTTACAACTCAAAATTGACTGCATGATTACGAGGAAATCGAGGATAATGTGCTCGATATAGGGCGTGAGCTTGAAAATGAGGTTTCTTGAATCTTGATTTATGTTGTCATTTGCAATTTATTTAAATTTATTGCCCTTACATGTGATGACGACTCTTCATTTTGAAGTTGATGCTCATATTGTATTTGTTGGTGATGACTTAGCATATTGACAACTAATAGTGGTTGGTTTGGTTATTATCTGGTGCAAAGATTAACAATATGTTGTTATTTACAATTTATTTGAAGTTATTGCCATATTAATTGTGCATAAATTACTTTATAACATGTACTGTTTAAATAAAAACACGCATATCATTTAAAATTTTCAATTCATTTTTTGAATAGCAAACTTTGCCAGGAGGTAATGCATAAGTTACCTTATGTATTGCTTTTGTTTTTTTAAAAATGTACTCTCCCCGTCCCAGCAATCACTGAAACGGTCACTAATTTGTTACGTTGCTGGCCAAAAAATTTGGTCAAAAGAAGTTTTAGTGACAAAAATGATCCAGTCACTAAAATATTTTATGGCCACTAACTTTTAGTCACTAAAACACTTGATGACTGATAATTTGTAGTCACTACAAAAATAATGATCAAAAACTTCTAGTCACTAAAGAATCAATGACGAATAATGTTTAGTCACTAAAATTTAATGACTGGTAGTGGCCAAATTTTATATCTAAAATTTGGTCATAACATTTACACAATGGTGAACATATTAAGAATCAATTTTTTATTTAATAATAATAATTAAATAAAACATAAATAAAGAAAGTCATTCTCAAATGGCACACCTATACTTTTAGCTAAAATCACAATATTTGATTACATTTAATACTAAAACTTCATATAAAATCATCAATCATTAACTAGGAATCTAGTGCTTAATCTTAAACCAGCACTACCACGACAACTTTAAACATCATTCATGCCATCGCCAACTTCTTCGTTCAAACTATCTCAGGGCCTCTGAATGGAGTATTTATTGATCGTGTCAATTCAGGAAGACACTAAGATCAATCTTGCTTAAACCTATAATTGACCTGTGCCTTTGCAAATACTTCATCAATGTTGTAGGCAACCGCAAAGCTTCTGTGCACAGCTCACTGGAAATAATTGCAAATAATGAAATAAAATTAGAGAAGTTGTAAAGCAATACTTACAACACTTGACAAGTAACCAAAAGGTAATCCAAACTACAATGCAAAAAAAAAGTTTATGAAATTCACCAGCACATGAATTGTTTAAAAAGTACTACTGAGCAATATAATCGAAGTGCAAATACTTATAGGGTTCTCTAACAATCATCAAACAATGGCTTCATATAGCTCTAAGATAAAAGAAGTAAGCACTATTGTGTTTATATGAATTTCCAAATACTCTGTAGAATAGAACTCTAATTATGTATGTCATTTAGCAGGTTGCCACTACATGCAGAATGATGAACAAGAATGTTGCAAAGAAGATTATAAAATTGCTAATCGTTAAAAGTTTTGAGAGAAAAAAAACAAATCTTCATAGAGCGAGATTCAACTTCAGTACGTAGCAGTAGAAGTTGCAGCAACAACAGATTCCGTAGTATTGGTAGAGTAGTAAACATTAATACGTAGCAATAGAAGTAGCAACAATAATATATGCAGTAGTAGTTGTAGAGTAGTATTCAACTTCATTGGCAGTAATAGCAGCGGTAGAGCAAGAATGTTGCAAAGAAGATTATAAAATTGCTAATTGCTAAAAGTTTTGAGAGAAAAAAAACAAATCTTCATAGAGCGAGATTCAACTTCAGTACGTAGCAGTAGAAGTTGCAACAACAACAGATTCAGTAGTATTGGTAGAGTGGTAAACATTAATACGTAGCAATATAAGTAGCAACAACAATATATGCAGTAGTAGTTGTAGAGTAGTATTCAACTTCATTGGCAGTAATAGCAACGGTAGAGCAATATTAAACTTCCATAAGAGCAATATTTGTAGAAGACCGTGAGCATGATCAATCAGTAAGCAACAACGGTGAGTGGCGAAGATCCTTGTGGCGACGCCGACAGTAAGAAAACACAACCATAATTATAATAATATCAGGGTAGATAAAAAAAATATAGAAGAATCAATGAACTAACTAATGATCACGACATAGGGCGGGATTTTGTCCTGGCGCTAGGCAGCGGATACAACTAGAGATTGTTGATCTTGAAATAAACTAAGAGGGGTCCCAGATCGAATCACCTCTGATACCATGAGAAAATATGAACGTGTTAATTAATGGTGCATTGAGATCTCATTAATGACCCGTCTCATCAATAATGAGTCTAACAGGAATAGTGTTCTAAAGTCTATCAGAAAATTACCATTTATAATCTAATCTATTAGGAAGCCAAAGATACCTTGAAATTTAACATGATATTAGAGCCACGTATTTGGGACCTGGGCTTGAGATGGGTTTACTGGGACAATGTGGATATCCCCTTTAATTTGACCTGATATGGGTCGTGGAGTGGTTCCACGTTGGCACATGAAGGAGCGTGTTGAAAGATATATTCCACATTGGTTTCTTACAAGGATAGTACTCCATCCGTCCCACAACTATTGACCACTTTTATATTTTAGTCCGTCCCACAAGTTTTGGCCACTTTTGAAACCTACTCATTTTAGTAAAATTGAGTTGTTATTAGTTGAGCCACGTCAGTTTTCTTAAATATTGAACCAAAAAGTGAGTGACCATTTGTTATGGTACGAAGGGAGTAATATATAAGGTCTTGAGTCACCTCTACTTAGTGCCAATTGGTTTTAAGATGGAAGGCCAAAATACTTTGAAATTGAACATGGTATCAGATCCCAGGTGGGTTATTGGCCAGATGTGTGGATCGCCTTTAATTTGGCCCGATATGGGTCATGGAGAGTTTTTACATTGACATGTGAGAAGGTGCGTTGAAAGATATATCTCACACCGGTTTCTTAATAGAATTATAACTAATATATAAGATCTTGGATCACCTCCACTTAGTGCTAATTGATTTTAAGATTAAAGCCCAAAATACCTTAAAATTCAAAATCTGGATTCTTCTCCGACGATCAGCTTCTCCAACGATGTCTAGATTCTTCATCCACCCACCCTGGTGCCACCGCTGCACATTCAATTGCAGATAAAGCTTCCAAAGAACACCACACTTTTTATTGCAAAATGAGAGGAAAAGGAACGTATAGAAGAGGTAAAAATAAAAGCGAAAAACACAGCAGCAAAGAAGCGGAGATTAGGTGGAGAAACAAGAAGAAGAGGTGGAGAATGAGAGAGGAAGAAGGAGGGAGTCGAAGAAGAAATTAAAAACCTTACAAATCTCAAAATTCTCTTTCCCTAATTAAGTGGAGAAGCTAGAGAACGGTAAAAACTTCTCTTTCCCTGATTAAGAGCTCAAATTTTCATTAGTTACAAAGTGAACCCCAGTTTGCAAATTGATCCCTGACCTATACATAATGTTATGGATATGCCATATTTTCTAAGATTTCTCCTAAGATATATAAAAATAAAAACATCTCAAATTTAGGAGGAAATATATAATTAAAAATAACGACACTGAAACAGATTTCTTGAGTAGCCCGTCTCTTGAAAGACGGTATTTCCATGACTTTTCTATAAACCATGGAAATTCCAAGATTTAAAATGCAAATTAGAAGAAATGAAGATAAAAATTTTGAGTTGCACGAATCGAGTTACAAACTTTATAACTATTACATGTTGCATAATAAAATTTTAATATTGTAACTAATACAATTTTCCCAATACTTTGCCTCCTTGAGAACTGTGAAAAGATAAAGTGCAATTTAATATAAGAAGCATCGCCACTTTTGTTTATGTTAAACCCGCCGCTATCCTGAACATGATACTGCATATATGGGGAATCTGAGTATTGAGAGCCGTGAGTTGACCGGCATACACAATTTTCTTGTCAAAGGGGTAAAGTGAGACCATTACATGGGTTCCGAACAGCAAATGGAGATTCATAAGTGTCATCGCCGTATATGCGTGGAAGTTAAGTAAAACGAAAACAGGATAATCAATTAATTACCTTTTTGTGTTCTCTGCAACTGTAGCTTGCAGAGAAGAGTCAAACACAACGGCTTATGGCCTGCATGCAAGTAGAAACGTGGGGACAAAATATATGGCCACCGTATTACCTATTTAAACACAAATATAGTGCAGGATAAGTCAATTAGCAATTGTTTTCTTCAGAAAACACAGCTTGATAGCCATGGCAGGAATATTAAGCAAGAAACCTCATGCAGTATGACTCCCATTTCCAGCTTCAAGCCATGTCAATACCATGTTAAAAATGGCCAAACTCCTCCACCACAAAGGCTTTCACATCACTTTTGTGCACACTGAATACAACTACTACCGCACGCTCAAGTCAAGAGGCCCAAGCTCTCTGAATGGATCATCTGATTTCAGATTCGAGACCATCCCAGATGGCCTCGAGCCGGCAGTAAATGAGGATGCTGCTCAGGATGTTTTCAAGCTCTGCATTTCAATGGCCAAAAATTGCCATGCCCCGTTTCGCCAGCTTCTCACAAACCTAAACAATGATCGCGCTAGCGCTACTCCTCGTGTCACCTGTGTCGTATCTGATGGTCTGATGGCCTTCACCCTTGAAGCTTCTCAAGAATTAGGGATTCCAAATGCTCAGATTTGGACTGTCAGTGCAGCTGTTGCAATGTCTTCCCTGCACATTCCGCATCTTGTCGAACGAGGTTACATACCACTCAAAGGTATTCTCCCTCTGTCACCGTTCAAATTTCATAGAATCATTTTGTAGTTAACAAGAAGCATGTTTGATTAACATGTTTAACTACTCCCTCCCTCCCTTAAATATTAGTCTATTTACTTTTTTTTCAAGTCAAACTAGGTAAACTTTGACCCTAAATATAAATTAATATTTTTATATTAAAATTATCGTGTGAGATATTGTTAGATTCATCTTAACATATACTACTCCGTCCCACAATGATGTTCCGAAATGAAAATGGCACAAAGATTAAGAAAGTGGGGGAAAAAGGCTGAAAGTGGGGGACAAAGATTGAAAAGTGATATTTTAGGTATGATTGTTAGACTAAAAATGGAAATAATAGATATAGGAAGATCATTGTGGGACGTCCTAAAATGGAAATTAGGAAGATTATTGTGGGACGGAGGGAGTATTTTCTAAACATCAGTTTTTTATGCGGAGCTGTTATATGCAGCTAGAAATATTGATGGTCAAACATGATCATTGAAAATCGGGAAAAGGTAAATAGACCAATATATGGGACGGAGGGAATATATAATAACATATAAAAAGTTTATATTTAGACAACTTGTTATGATAAATTCAACAATATCACATATGATAATATTCTAAGTTGCACACAGGGACATACTAGGGTACGGATATGGGTATGGGAAACGACAACACATAAATATTTTGGATATTGATACGACAATGATTCGTAGTATTGTCTATGATAAGAATAAGATATTGGTATTTCCTGAAACGTTCATTAACAAATTTGAGCCAGAAATTAGTAAATTTTTGAAGCAGTAGTAGTAACATAGAATTAACAATACTTGTGTGCTTGGTTTTCCATTAGTCATGGAATTTAGGAATTGGAATGAAGACGTTTCCTAGACGTACCCGTCAAGTATCGGATACGGGAACATCTTCTTCATCCTGGGAGCCGTTCCCGTGCTACACGGATACTATTCTTGTTTATATCTATTTAAATATGTGGTCAAAATTGGATAAACATCATTATAAATGGTATGTAAAATTTGAGCTGGTGGGAGTACCTACTTGCAACCACTTTAATTTTATGTACATTTACAAACACACAGTTGGAGTGTAAAGTATGATTTTGATTTCTTTAATTTTCTATTTTGACAGATGAGAGTTATTTCACAAACGGGTACTTGGATCAGACAATAGACTGGATTCCAGGAATCAAAAGTGTCCGTCTAGGTGATCTGCCTGTAGTTATCAACACAAA
>JAULKM010024537.1:0-14004 GCA_032355605.1 Rubia tinctorum
CAAAATTGTGTACAATTTCCATATAAATATAGCATAATTTTATTAGTTATTAGAACTATAAATTATATTATATATTATAATTATTTTTTTTATTTATAGATCCGTGCATCGGCACGGGTTATTACCTAGTATAGGAACAATGTACCAGTCGGGTTATAAAATTTTATATGTCACAGTTGTATGTTAAGTGGATGGGCAAATTAAATTCTGTCACTTAATTATTTCACGAATCACTCCTTATTTCCTAATAAAAATCTCACTCTACTAAACACATAGCAGAATTTGAGTAGCGCAACATCTTAACATACAACATTTGTTAACATATAAAAAATTTTCTGGTTCACGCCATTACGTTGGATTACCCAAATCAATATCATTAGCAAAGTCAACCAAATTGATAATTAGGGTTTGTCATGCTCTTAGTGCTTACTCTTTATATAATATTGTCGCATGTGTTTCACTAGTGATGAATTACATCATCAAAGTCTAGATAATGAACTCCGCAAGTATAAACACTCCTGTAAGTTTCCTTTGAGAGTGTATTTATACTGAGCTGATATTTGCAGTTACTATATTAATTACTCAAAAAAATCGTATTTTATTGAACCAAAATGAAATGAAAAGGAGTTAGCAGCGATTGTGAAATGCTTCGTTTGACACTTTTTTTTAATTATGATTAGCCCTTCACTCTAAATAAAGTTTTTACTCACATATAAATTTTTCTGTAAGGATAATCCATATTCGCAATAAAAAAACTTTTACGAATAAACACCTTTTCAAAATAGGAAAAATAAACACCTTTTCAAAATAAACACCTTTTATTTGTAAATAGGAAAAATAAACACCTTTTCAAAATAATTTTTAAAATTGAGTACAAAAGTGTGAATCTCACTTAAAATTCGTTCCTATTTTCTCATCTTTCAAGCTGTGGATTAGTACTCTTCGCAATATAGGAAAAAGAAGGCCAGGTGTCAACATCCTTGGTAGAACATGAGGATCAAAGGAGTGACACGTCAACAAACTGTGAAATGGCCCCCCGCTGCAGGAATGAATGCCGATTCGGTCAATTGGATTTTTAATGCCATAATAGTAAAAAAACATTCCAATCATCTTCAACCGCAGTTAAAAAAGTTCAAATAACTTCGCTGGTCCGAAGAAAGTCAACTCTGAAATGATTAGCACTGACTGATGAGGAATCCCAACCAACTTCAGCATGATAGCTTCTGTTTACCAAATGAAATCTCTGCTTTATTCACTCAACAAAGTACTTGCAAACGTTTTTCTGAAACTTCAAGTTCCAGACGCTTCCAGTTCAAAAGTCGGTCCGAAGTGTTCAACCTTCAAAGTTTTCTCAGCAAATGATCAAGAATCTGAAGGTGCATAGTTACTTACTTTGAGTATCTGATATTTTCTGCTGATCGGTTTGCTTCAACTAATGAAACAGGAAAGTTGATACCTAGAGCCAACTGAAAGAAAGTGAAGAAATAATAGATCGATCATCAAGAACGAGAACTTCAAGAATTCTTTCTGGAAAATGGAATCATCGAAAGAGTTACAAGCTAGAGGAATAAGATCTTGATTACGTTCATCATATGTAGATGTGATAAACAGGAGATGATCGGATGCATGTATTTTAATCTGCTAAATATAGCATTTTTATACCAGTTGATGCATGCATGCAAGCGAAGGGCATCATGCAGTGAATTCAGATTCATCTTCCCCTTTGAAACAACAGTAGCATTTCTCATCAATTAACATACATAATTCACAAACAAAGCAACAAATAAAGAGTTCGATCGATCGACGCAGCCCTGATCACTTGCTTCCTCCTCATGTTTTCAGCCATGAAGATGATAAGGTTACTATAGATTGCTATATATGTCACAGAATACGAGTTCTGTTTATAACACCATTTTTCGTTCTTATTTATTTAATTTTTTTTATGGGGGAGAAATTTATGACTTGGAAATGGATTAAGGTTAAGGGTAGTAACTCCAAAGGTTGTAATCTCCGCCACTTTCATCTCCGACGTTCATGTCATAGCGCGGGGGGCTAAGAAGCATTCCTTCAGCCATGTTAGCAAGAACATTTGGCATATCGAATACCAAATCCTCATCCACAAACTCATGCACAACTTCAGTACTACTCCCCATTGGAGTACTAATCATCATGTTTCTGTTCGCCTCCACCCCTTCACCCGCCGCCGCCCCATTTCCGCCTACGCCGTCCATCGCCGCCCCAGCGGCGGCGGCCGCACTGGCCGCAGCCGCCTGAATGTCACGCGGGGAGAGGGAGACCGGAGAGGGCCACGAAGCGGCCAAGTTCGGGAAGTTTATCTCCGCCGCGGGACCCTTGAGGGCCAGCGCCGCCACGTCGTAGGCAACGGCGGCCATTTCCGGGGTCGGAAATGTGCCGAGCCAAATTCTGTTGGGTGATTTCGGCTCCCGGATTTCCGACACCCATTTTCCGCTGCTCTTCCTCCGGCGAACTCCACGGAAGTGCCTCCCCGGTCCCTCTTCAGGGTCCTGGGAGGAACGGATTCCGCCATTGTTGTTCCTGCTGCTGCTGGACATTTCTTAGAGTTTGTAGGGAATGATGTGAAGCTAGGGTTTGGAGAAGATGTTGGTTCTGAGAATCCGAGGATGATTGGAGGTGCCATTTATGGGATTCAGGAATTAGGGTTTATGGCCTGGGTTTGGAAGATATGGTGGTAACCAGTTGTTCGTGAACTGCCGCCGAAGGGACGATGGTGTTATACAGCTTACATCTGGGTTGGAAGCTGTTTATTCGGTTGAAGTACAAGGGTTTTTAGTACAATGCATTAACAGTCACTAATTTCCGAATCTGAGATTTTGTGCAGAGTGCAAAAGTACTGTTTAAGCACTAGTTGAAGTGATTTGACACCTTAACAAGGGACTTATTACAATTATCTCTAAGTAATCAGGTATTGAATTGAGCTACTCCCTCTAGTCAAATTATATTGGCACTTCAATTAGTGCACGGTTATTTAGAACATGCTAATTGAGTGGACTAAATTAAATGTTAGTGGAAAAAAGTGAAATGAGTGGAGGAAAATAATCTCAATATTACCAAATTTGGAATGTTACAATAAAATAAAATTTCCAATATAGAAAGTGTGTCAATGTTAGTTGAACTGGGGAGTATATATCTGGGAGACTCTCACACATATTTAATTATAAATCAATTGTTTCATACTACTCATAGTGCCGCTACTCCAAATTAAATTTATCGTAACACTTTTCTAACAGCAACACTTATCAAAATGTTACAATAAATTATAAAGTGTTAAGCATTTGAAAAATGTTACCTAAATCTTGAAAAGTGTTAAGCATTTGAAAAATGTTACATAAATCTTGAAAAGTGTTACTCTATATCTAATGCAACATCACCTAAATTAATACTTGTAAAAGTGTTGGAAATAGGTCTAATTAACTTAGCATTATTAGCATCTAAATTAACACTTTCAAAGTGCTACTTTAGTCTTAGTTTGTAGTAGCGTGTTGTCAATCTCTAGCCCAAACACAGAACCCGAACCTGATCGACACAACTGAACTCAACCCAAGACCCAATTTGGACCCGAGAAATATCGACTCTGAAAGAATGACTTGTCGTAAATGTTTATGTATTAGAATACTGAATACATATAGATTACAATAGAAGTGAAATAAGGAAAGCACTCTAATCTAGTCATCAATCTTATCATAAACTAACCAGTAATATGATTCTCAAGCAAAGCGTCAGATTCTCAAACGCACAAAGCTTGGACCTGAACATCTCGAACAACAGACGAGAAAGACCCTTGGTGAAAATGTCTGCCACCTGAAGAGATGTAGGAACATGAGCAACACGAAGTTTCCCAGATGAGACTAACTCCCGAACAAAATGATAATCAATGTCAATGTGTTTCGCCCGCTTGTGAGCCACTGGATTTTGAGCTAAGAATATTGCACTGTTGTTGTCGCAAAGCAGAAGAGGCGCACCAGACAGAGGAACACGAAGATCACGAAGCAGATGAGTCATCCAGGACACGATACTATGACTTAGTGCTAGAGCGAGAAACTGTAGCCTGTTTCTTCGCACTCCAAGAAACAAGATTACCACCTAAGAAGACGGCAATCCATAGGTAGATTGTTGAGTCTCCAAACATCTGGCCCAATAAGCATCAGTCGACGAGCGAGTGACCATTCTGTGAGGGCGTGCCGGAGGTGGTCCAGGAGTGGCCAAGGGAGAAGTGGCTGAGGATTAAACAGGGCTGTCTGACCTCGAGGTAGTCATCGGGCTGGGAGGCGAAGAGGTCAGGCCAGTGGATCCGCCCAAGGGGGCGGCAGACAATGCCGGCTCCGGATTAACCAAACATATGGGGCATGGAGGCGGCGGGTATGGTGAAGCGGACTAAGGTGTTGGCGGCGATGACTCAGACTCAAGGTCAATAAATGCAGAAATATCCAACACCAAAGATGGAGAGCCAATCCATGATTCCACTGATGGTGAAAATGAAAAGTAAGTCTCATCAAATCTAACATGCCGAGTAACATGAACCTTACCAGTATATGGGTCAAAACACCAAAATCCCTTGTATTGGGAACTATAACCAATTAAAACACAAGGAATGCTATGAGGAGACAACTTGTGATCAGCAAATGGTCGAACAAATGGGAAAACCCGACAGCCAAACGGATGAAAATTGGCATAAACAGGATCTCGACGATAAAGAAGGCTATAAGGTGTAAAGCTATCCAATATTGGAGTAGGTAGACGGTTGATAATGTAAACATCCATCGTGAGCGCATCATCCCAGTGAGAAATCGGTAGATGTGAATGAAACAACACCGTGAGGCTCATCTCTACAACATGGCGATGTTTGTGTTCAACATGCCCATTCTGTCCTGGAGTCGACGGACAAGATACCTGATGATGAATTCCTTTCGCTGCAAAATGGGAGCGGAGACGGGTGTTAAGAAATTTAGTCCCCCTATCATTCTGAAAAACCTTAATTTTTGCAGAAAACTGATTTTCGAAAAATGTCTCAAACTGCATATAGGTGTCAACAAAATATGATTTGCGATGAAGAGGATATAACCAGGTAAATCTAGAAAAATCATCCACAAATAACGCATAGTATGCAAAACCATTTCCAGATAAACCCAGGGAAAGCCCTCACAAATCACAATGTACCAAATCAAGAACATGCACAACACGTTTATGCTTCTCAATAAAAGCCAACCGTTGACCTTTCATCATAACACAAGGGGGCGCAAGTATGCGGTTTAGGCAACAAAGATGAAACTGAAAGCAAACCTGACTTATGCAAATTGGAAATAACTGCACTAGGGATGTGACCTAGGCGTGCATGCCACAACTCGTATGAAGCTCGCCTATTATTCTGCTGTAAAACTAAAATAAATTCTGACTCTCCCCGATCCAACACATAGAGGCCGTGCTCACTGTGCCCTCGACCTACGATGGCTCTGGTTACTTTGTTCTGAATAACAAAGTTCTGATCATCAAAGATAATCAATACATCCATATCCCTGGTTAACTTACTAATGGACAATAAATTCTTAGTAATTTCAGGCACAACCAGAACATCATATAATCTCAAATTCTTTGAAACTGTAGAATCACCAATATGAGAGATCAAAAGAGGAGCACCATTACCAACAAGAACTCGAGAATTACCAGTATAGGGAGTGACACTGTTTAAGCCTGATGCAGAGGACGCCATATCACTAGTAGCTCCCGAATCAATATACCAATAGGAAACTCTAGAGGATGGCTCTGACTGCTGCAAAATAGTATAATTTTCTGCCAAATGGGTGGTGTCTGAAGGATGCATCTGGGCCTGCATCCGATGACACGTCGCAACGTAATAACCGTTCAGTCCACACCAGGTACAATGCGGACGACCTCGGCCAGGGACTGGACTAGCCGTTTGAGAAGGGGAGCAGGACTGCCGACCACAAAGCCAAGTGCTAAATCGGCCGCCATGACTGGTGCGTGATCCCACGCGTGACCGGCTGGGGGCTGATCACTGGTCTGGAATGCGACTGGTCCTGCCGCTGGTCTTGAATATCCCTGTAAAATTTTCAAAAATGCCTCGTGTTTTTGGCACGGGAAAGAACATCCGTATACAATGGAGTAGGAACAACATTAATTAAAGGGGTAGAAAATTTCTTATACTCAAAACTAAGAGCAGTAAAAAAACCATACTATTTGGTCAACATTTGAAACTGGATTGCCCATAACAAATAATTGCTCAAAAATCTCCTTAAACTTGAGATGAAGTTCATGAACTATACTAGTTTTATGAATGCTATGCACATCTGCACAAAGACGAAGAATGGTAGAGGCACTGCTGTTCTGATATATCTGCTCAAGATTGTCCCATATCTCCTTGGATGTTGCACAATCTGGAAATTCTGCAAGAACTTCAGCGGCAAGGGAATAAAGCAGCAAACTGCAGACGCATCCATTGATCACAATCATCCTTTGCTTTATGATAAGCATCTTGAGCATCAGTCTTAGTACCACTAGATGGAATCGAAACAACAGTGGCAAAGGACTGAGAAGAACTAGCCAGCGGTAAAGAGGGAAGAACCGAGCATGGATTGGTGCCATCAATGAAACCATACAGACGTTGAGGACGAAAGACATAACTAGCTTGACGCTTTCATTGGAGATAATTTGAAGAATTGAGCTTGATCAGCATCATGTGGAGGAGAGTGTTGTAGGAGAGTTTTTCGTCAGCCATTGTGGGAGAGTAGTGGACGCCAGATTTGAGATCGGAAAAGAGAGAGGGAGTACGGCCGTCGAAATTTTTTTTGGAGGGGGGAGGATAAATTTTTAGGCGGTTGTGGCTAGGGAGAAAGGAGGAGAGAAAATTTTTAGGTTTTTGGATCAAAAGAAGCTCTGATACCATGAAAGAATGATTTTCCGTATATGTTTCTGTATTAAAACACTGAATATATAGAGATTACAATAGAAGTGAAATAGGAAAGGACCCTAATCTAGTCATTAATCTTATCATAGACTAATCAGTAATCTGATTTATTCTAACAGACCCAAATCCAAACCCGACACGACCAAACTCAACTCGAAACTCTAATCTGACCCGAGAAATATAGACCAAAACTCAAAGTCAACACGACTGAACTCAACCCGAAATTCGATTCTAACCTAAAAATATCTACCTCATCCCGGTCTAACCCGAACCCTAAATCAAATTGACCCAATTCAACCCGATAAAAATGAACTATTTAACCCAACATATAATCAATCCAAAGTAGATTAAACTTGAGAAATAACAAACACAATCCAATTGATTTTGACACATTTCCTTATCTGATTCGTAATTGACAGATTTACAAGGACAACTTGTTATTTTGCAAGAAGAAAAAAATCAGTAAACATATAAAAATATGTACTATGCATATTGAAAAGTGAAATTTGATTGAAAGCTAAATTTACAAAACAAAATAATTAAAATACAAATGATATAGATTATAATATTCTACTTTACATATTGATATGATATGGGTTTGTGAGCCCATGTCAATACTTCAGGGCCACATCAGGGCCAAAGGCCCAATGACTTGACCTAAAAGAAGACTCATGCTCTCAAACTATAAAGGAGAGCCAAAAGCTATCAGAAATATAGGCTCACTCCTAAACCCTCAAAACATTATAGCTCTTTTTCTCCGTAATACATTTCAAGATCTGACTTGCGCGTTGGAGCGGGCACGACACAGGCCGCCCTGCCTTGAGTAACCCATGCTATTTTGCAAGTGTTCTCGATCCAAATCATCACCAGAAGAAGGGTCAAACGGGAGCTGAATCAGACATCTCCATCAACCAAACATTATTAATTTGAGGCCTAGCCCACTACGAAAAATGGCCTCAACACATATTAAATGAACTTATCCAATATTCTACTATATAAAAACATCACTTGAATGCTTTTTTGACACTATTTTTTTATCAAACTTTGACCGCATATTTGGATAGATATATGAACAACAATATTATCGTATAAGATATTGTTAAATTCATCGTAACAAATAGTTTCTAAATATCAACTTTTTACTTGTCGCTACGTAGGTAAACATATTAACAATCAAACATGTATGTTGAACATTGTTAAAATAATTGCATTTGAATAGGGATGGATGGAGTATTAGTAAGGGTTATGTTATAAAATTTTCATCATAAAAACGGTTTTATTTTATTTTTTGAAAAGTAGAATTTGATTTGTAGTTTTCACGTGGAAAGAGACTGCTCTTTGAAATCGCGTTACATGATTCATCCCCGTAGACGCAGGTAGTCAAATGTCGGCAGTTAGACTATGTTCTGTTGTTCGATGAATGCGATGAGAATAATTGGCAAGATTAAGAGAAACCTTAATCGTGTAAATACGAGTAAATATAGTGATCACAGTTTGGTAAAAAATGGACAAGTTTGAGATTAATGTTGTCAACTCTGGTGAATAGCAATTAACCGACAGTCGACAAAAGCTACTAGTCTTCTGTAGAGTGACTAGTATTTGCAACAAAATCAGGAAGCACTAAAATGAATTAGCATGTAATTAATTACTAGGCTGGTAGGTGTAAAAAGGTAAATATTAGTAGAAAAGTTGGTTAGATTAACCACCGCCATTGCAATTTACAATCAAGTACGTGGAGGAATTTTGGCTGGATGCCGACGAGTCTACTCTTTCTTCCTCTTCTTTAAACTTTTTTACTCCCTCCGTTTCTATGTTATTGCCACACTTTTCTTTCTGGTTATTTTTTTTATATTGACACACTTTCTATTTTTGGTAATATTTCTTCAATTCCATCCACTCATTCTACTTTTTTTACCTTCTACATTCAATTTCATCTACTCATTTTCTCCATCTAAATCCAAACACATAAACCTATGGTGTCATTTATAAAGAAACAGATAAAGAATTATTATTAAACTGTGGACTGATTCTCTTTATGTTTGGTAAAATACGTTACATCTTGTAGTATACGAACCTCATTTACTAAACGCGCTAGTTACGGATATTTTTTGGGAAAAAAACGCGTTGCTTGCATAGTACTCCCTCGTCATTGTCGCATTTCAATAGAGTATGAAAATTTAATCATTTATTTAATTAAAACCTCCAAACTTTAAACATAAAACTGAATTGATTTATAATTATAAATATTATTAAGTGATACGTAATTAAATTTCTACTAATTTTCTTTACCCTTAATAAAAATAAATAAAAATCAAACATTTTTCAAGTCGATAGTTGAAAATCAAAGTGTCCATATTGAATTGGGACAAAGGAAATACGTGTTTATAGCTTAAACTCCATCCGCCATCTCTGTTTGCACATCAATCATTATCACGTGATTAAAAAAATATGCTTGACCATTAATATATTTACTGTTATTAATATATTTACCTACATATAATAACGGTGAATAAAAAATTGATATTTAGAAACTACCTGTTACGGAAAATTCAACAATATCATATACGATAGTATTGTTGTTCATATATTTATTCAATTATGTGATCAAATTTTGATAGAGACTATTGTAAAAAGAAAAAAAAAAGTGCAAAAATAATTGAGATGGATGGAGTGCATATCATTGCATCTTTAAATGCTACAGAAAAATAGTCATACTCCCTCCGTATGATTTCTAGTTTGACTTTTAACAATTGAATTGAAAAATATTTGATCATTATAATCATTCATTCAAGATAATTAAAATTTGTGAAAATTTGACATTTTTAAATTACATGTTATAACGAATTTAACAATATATCATACAATAGTATTTAGGCAAAGTCTTGGGAAATACGGAGTTTAATTATAATAATAAAAGGTAAAAGTTCTTTGTTGCAATATTAAAGTTTTATTATGCAACGTGTAGTAGTTATAAAATTTAAAACCCGGTTCATACAATCCGAAAAATTTCTTCTAATTTACACTTTAAACCTTAGTTTTTCAAGAGACGGACTCTAATATTTATAGACATGCATCTAAATTCAATCTCAAAGTCAAAATTGGAATTTTGACTACATAAATAGTCATGCTTGTTTGATACGAGAATTGGAGATTGAGTAGTCATGCTTGTTTGATACGAGATAAGGTACATCATTATTTTAATAGTACATTTGAATTTTGTTGATCATCCAAAAATGCGGCATTGCTGGAAAAAAAATAGTGAAAAATTCACTCAATTAATCACGTCTAGACGTAATGAAAAAAATAAAATAATCGTACGAAAATATAACGAGCGGTGTTATAGAGTCTGGAGTGGTGGTAAATTATATCGTATCTCAAATCGTATTGGGTCAAAATAAATTGGAGTGGTTCTGAAGCTTTGAATTTGGCAATGGGTCTCTCTTATTGGGTCAAAGTGAACCCAACCAGCCAAAATTTTCCAACTCAAACAAACTCCTATATGACCAGGCCCGACCACTAAAACCCTACCCGGTTCTCCTACCCGGTCAAGTCCAGCCCGGCGATGCGAATTCCGTCCAGGAAACTAAATCTGACGGAAATTTAAAATGAAGAAATCACAAAAACTAGAAACCGCATCCCGTAGATTTTGAATCCAACGGTCACTTGACCATTGGAATCTACAGCACCTTGTGAGAGTTAGGCAACCTGCGACATATTTTAATGCATCGTCGGGGCTATGGTGTGGGAGAGAGTGAGGAGAAAATCTTTTGGAGAAAGAAGGACAAAGGAAACAGTTTTTCTCTGGGGATTAATTACACATACTCTATCTTTCCAAATTCAAATTGCACACTTGCTTTTCTGACACTATATTCTATCAAAGTTTGACCCATATTTAAATAAATATATGAACAATAATTTTATCGTATTTAATATTGTTGAATTCGTCGTTATTATACATAGGTAAATACAGTAATGGTCAAACATATTTCTTAAACATCGTGATAATAATTGATATGCAATTTGAAATGGGGTGGAGGGAGTATTCTGTTCAATCAAAGTGAACAGAGCATCATATTTTAAGCCTTTATTTTTCTAAGACGAGATCCCCTAACATGTTGCATGTCCTTGATATAAACAGTTCAATGTATTATTTCACTTATATACCACATTTGTTAAATTAAACACTAAAAATATAAATTTAAATAAAGTATTTGTTAAGTTAAATATTGTACGTTTTGTTCTTATATTTTCACATTCAAACACAACTTATTACATGTTTTAACTTATAAAATACAATATTTAAGTTTCTAAAAAAATACACTTTTAAATTAAAAAGGTAAAGTGTCTGCCTATAACGTTATGGACATGGCATCTCTAATCACTCTTCCTTTTTTATATTTTCCTCATCTCTAAAACGATAATATTCATTGATTTGTAGAATTATATCGTTTTGGCAGATCATCTATAAACTTCCTCATCTCAAATTCTCGTATTGTTATTTTTTCATTCTTGAAATTGAATGTCTTGATTCCAAAATCTAATAATAAACAACACACAGTCATAGGTATATGTATAGTTTTAAAATGTTATGCCAATAGCAGTTTCAACATTCAAATCCATGTTTTTTTAGATCATCTATAAAATTAGAGGGGAAATTAATCCCAATAACCATTGGAATCCATTAAATACAAATTAATGGGACAGAAAATTTTCATTATTTTCTAGTTTGAAATTATGATCAATTGGGTTGTATAGCATTGAGTTACAAGCAGAAATAAGATTGGATCCCAATCTTCCAATATACCCATTTAAAATTGGGTAATTATGGGTACCCAATTAATACCCGATTAATTCCCGTCTTTTGATGAATTTATTATTTAGTGTAATAGACTCCACACAAGCGTGAATATTTTTTATACTCTTTTCTAACTATTTTTATAGTTACATTTTCCAAACTTCATCAAATTCTTACTACGACTGTAAATGAGTTTGTTCGAATTCAAATCGTTTAAAAAAATTCGAACTCGGTTCGATTCGATTGTACCTGTTAAATAACGATTCACCTCGATCTCGAGTGAAATCAATTTATTTTGAAGTTGAAAACGAGCAATGAATAAATATTATATTATTTACATTACATTACATTATATTTGATAAAAATGAAATATATATAATATGTTGATTCTGAAAACTCGACGAGATTAACAAACAATATAAGTTGCGTTTGAGCTCGAACTCGAATATTGTATGAGCTCAAGTTCGAATACTGTACGGACTCAAATAATGTACAAGCTTGAGGTTGAATACTGTACGAGTTCGAATACTGTACGAGTTCAATCTCGAATACTGTACGAGCTCGATCAAATTGGAATTCAAGTTGAGATTTGACTGAGCTGTTCGCAAACAGTTTGCTTCATTTACACCAGAACTGTTCACGAGCTTGAGTTTCATCACAATGGAGCTCGAAACAAATTAATTTCACTCAAAATCGATCTCGTATCAAACTAATTTCAATCAAACTCGGGCTTGAGCCAATATACTACAGGTTCACACGAATTTGAGTCGAGTTGGAACTCGAGATATTTTAAACGAGTTGAATTCGAATTAGTGGTTGTTCGGGTTTAGCTCGAATCGTTTATGATCCTAAGTGTTGTAGAATTAAAATGAAAGGATATTAACTGTACCCTATCCGGCGGCAGATTATAATATAATTTAAGCATGTGAATGAGTGACGGTCTGTCTAATAACATATGCTACTGATTTATACATGCGTTAAAAATGTATAATTTGTGAATTATAATAATTTTTTATGTTAAATATTACATATGCATTTAATTGGGTAATTTTGAGTATTTGTTGGGTTCCCATTAAATTAACATAATTTGGGACCCATTGAGATCAAAATTTCTCAGTAATATAATCATTCCCATCCCGCCCAATCCCAAAAAACTAATGAGTATTTAATACCCGATCTCATTGATTATCCATTTATTAATTTCTCATTTTATTTCTTCCCAATCCCGCCCAATTGTCACCTTTATATAAAATCATGTTCTTTCCGACTCAACATAATTGAATTAAATTGAATTAAACTCACTGTAATTTATAATTAGCTGAACCGAATTATAGTTGAGTCTAAAGAGGCATGCCTGAACTCCAAAGATAATGAACATCTTGCAATATTGGAAATTACATAAAGATCATTCATGCACACAGCGATTTGGGCCAAACATTGGGCTATTTAGGTACAGCTAATTCAGATTCAATTATGGGACACTTTTGGAAGTAGACAATAGGATATATGTTAGCCCAAGACCAATTTAGAAACCCAAATGGTCGAATTTCTCCCACTACTCTGTTTTGGGTCATGAATATATTCTCACAGTAATGTACTGTGTAATATACTACGAAATCCAGCATCGTTTAAAAGTCCCTATGTAAAAGAGCTCATCATTTTATGATAGTGGGCTGAAAAAGGCAGAGTAGAGATTTCGTAGGCCCAATGACCATAAAATTTCCCAAAATGTATAGGGCTCACGAATGTAAAGTTCATGAAAAAGGTGTCAAAATTTTCCAGCATACTCCCTCCGTCCAACTTCATATTGCTTAATTTGACTTTTGAGAACCAACTGCATCAATCTTTAAATGTTAGCATCTTTATTTATATGTATAAAAAATCTAAAAGAGTAATAAACTAAAATATATGTTACGATGAATCCAACGACATATGATATGATAATAGATTTACATATACAATAATAAAATTTAATGATCGAAATTGACTAAATTTGACCTGCAAAGGTCAAATTAATCAATATGTAGTGGGAGAAAGGATCCCATTTAAGTTTGGGAGTTTAATTAAAGATGGCGTGTCTCACAAGAAGCGGTACATGGCATTGTTATTTCATATTTGGTACTCCCTCCGTCCCAGTTCAAGCTGCACACTTTTTGGTCAACTTTCTCATGTCATGTTTGACCAACGATAACTTTATTTATGTATAATAATGGTGTATTAAAATTTGATGTTTAGAAAATACATCATG
>JAULKM010024555.1:0-14002 GCA_032355605.1 Rubia tinctorum
AAAGGATATGTACAAAACCAATCAGAAAGGGTATTCCTTTCTTAACCTGATTCTAATTTATCTAATATTCTATTACTATATATATTTTTTAAATTTTTTAATATATGAATTATATATTTTTAATTAATTTATTATAACCTACAACACAAATAACACTTTTCAATTTAAATAAATTATAAAGTCCAACTTACAAATAATTTTCAATGTCACTGAAAATTTAAACTAAATAATTTCTCCAATCTAATTATGATAAGGGTTGATCCGAAACTCCCCACTCAGGTCGAAGATCATGCTGCTACATTTTATTTGGGCCAAAAGCCGCATTCAACATCAAAGGGAAGATCTTTAAGTTCTATTTCACCTTCAGAATACACTATTTTCCAAGTACATTTATGGTACTTTGAATATATGATAATTATATTGAAGTAAGACATGTATTCCTACATGGACTGTGCATATTTCATCCCAACATAATTGTAAGAACTATCGAGGATCAACCCCTATAAATACAAAAGCATTCATTTATTCAATTCTCAATACTCAGATCGAATACTTTTGGTATGACTTTGGCATGGAGTTTGTTTTTCATGTTCGGCGCGTTGAAGGAAGGTTCGCCTATTAGATCGCAGTTTGACAAGCATCAATTGGCACTCCCTATGGGACTCGATTCTCCACAGCTAAGCACCTTTTTCAATGGCAGCCTCAAACAAAGCTATGTATAGCGGTATGTCACTGGAAGCATCTAGTTTGCTTTTAACAAATGACTTATCTCCAAAAGAAAACACAACAACAATGGTGGTATGAACATCTACTCGGACCGTATCCCATATTTCAACAAAAATAACAACTAGTTTTGAATTAAACACTGCCAAGTGAGATTACCTCTAATTTGGAACAACGGAGTTCAAAATTTTCCTTCAGGCTCGATGCATCCCCCTCTCCATGGTGGCACTAATCATTGACCTGGCCAGGAGAACCATCATTCGACCATTGCAAAAATATGTAGGAGAGCATCGTCATCCACCTGATAGATGTCTTTAAACCAATTGGAATCAACCCCAACAACACCCCCCTTCCCCCCATCCTATGCAGATTAGAATACTGGGTCTCCCAAAGTCACATCCACTGAGGCTGGTACATTTGCAAACTCTAGTTTTAGCACATGATCCCATTAATGTATGGTTTTTCTCAAACCTAATGACATCATCAACACCAACAACACTTACATCGGTAAACCCAGGAGGAGTTCATCTATCACAGCAAATCATTCAAGGTTCGGCTATGGCCAATCAATGGATCATCCCTCAATCTTAACCCTACATGGTCAACACCCCTGTCACAGTATCTAAGCTCGGATCCCTATGCAGGGATAGCGTTGCAACCTTCGATATGGGCTAGAGTTCTTCCCCATATTGCATTCATTGGAATTTAGGTGCAAGTAAGTACAACTCATACCTACTTAAATTACCCTCGGATACCTATTTTTGGACCGAAGAAATAGCTTAAAGATACAAAGTTGAGAGATCGAGTGTAAGAGTGGGAAGGTTGGACAAGAGGTTTCTTCACCGTTCATATCCTCTATATCAGAAACGCCATGGGATTCTACGCAGAAGTTTCCCAACAATGTTCTTGTCTACAAAGGAGAGACAAATCCTTTGCAAATCTTAGGGACTTATTATCAGGTCATGGAATCTTGATACATCCATCCTAATATAAAATGCAATTTGGTGGGATCTTGCCTCACAAGGGAAGTCGTTGCAGTGGTCCAAGTCTTTACCTTGAGGGAAGTTTCTGATTTTCATACCTCCACCCTTAGCCCGTTGTCCCAATTTTATCAGTTGAGAAAGTTCACCAAAACCTTGATGAATCTGTTGAACCTTTCAACAAAATCCCAGTGAGTCAAAAATAGCTTTTTAATGGCATTACACGAAAGAGATTATAGATTTCATGGAAATGATGAACTCAATGGTTATATCAAGATACATGAATGGTATGACTGTTGGAAAGTTATACAAAAAACTCTTGGCTGATCATCCAGCCATCATTCTGTAGTTTTACGGCGTTGTGGAGAGACATGCTAAAATAGAAAAAATCAACTAAATGTAAGAGGGAAAATGACAAGATTGATTTGAGGGGTGGAAATGACCAAAATTGCAAGCAAAGCCTCGTGGGGAATGATGTCCCCCACTATCACAATTGAAGACACATATCCTAACCATTAATGAGCATATCCTTCTGTCTTTTTATTCGATGCCAGAAAATCTAAATAGGAGGGCCTCAACTATTATCGTGGCTTCCAAAAACATCGAGGGCACGTCAAAGAAGAATGTTTTTAGCTAAATTCTAACATAGAAAAATGCATAGGTTGCTGAATGCTTCAGGGGTATGTTCGTCTCTCTCGAGAAAAAAAAGATTGACCAAACGATCGAAGCCACAATAATAATACAAATTGAATACAGTGCTAAAATGACCACTTATGAGGTAGAGAGCCAGGAGATACACAGACACAAAAAAGTCACAGGATGGTGAATGTAATCAATGGAACGATTAGAACAAACCAGATCACAAGCAAGAGAGTTCAGGCCGACATAAGAACCCGACATGACCTAAAAATAAGCGCTTTTAGATGGATAAAACTATCACCTTCTCGAGCCCCGATGTGGTACTTAACCACACCCCACACTCTGATCCCATGGTGATATCCGGATGCATCAGGTATACTTTGGTCAAGTTGGTGTTCACTAGTGGTAGGAGCAGGGTTGAGGTAATGAGTAAGGTTGAGGTCATGTACGCTACCTCTTTCGACCAACTAGGATTCAACGGGAAGAAATTGCAAAAATCTATATCACCCTTGTAGGGATTCACCGGTAGAGTAGAATTCCCGATCGACATAATACCGGTCACTATTGGCAATGGAGAGAAGAGAAGAACAGTAGATTGAAAATTTGCCAATGTGGACACTCATTCAGCTTTTAATGTAATCCTTGGTCGTCCATGAGCCAAGCCAAAGTTGTTTGGTCTCCGTACCATCTGATTATGAAGTTTTCCTCCGACAATTGTGTTGCTTCCGTAAGAGGGGATCGGGTAATGGTTCAAGGTTGCATGATGAAAGCTTGGAAAAAGCTCAACAAAGGAGAATGGTCAGCGCGACCCATGAAGAGGCCATATATTTAGAATATAATTAGACAGGGATATTATTATTTGAAATAAGTTTGAGATTAGTAGGGTATTTATCTATAATGTTTTATTTAATTTATGTAAGGGTTAATTTGTGTTGTAAAGTAGTCACTCACTATATTTGTCTAATATTAGACATTGTTTTAAAAAAAGTCTTCTTTAAAATTGGACATTTTCTATCATAACGAAAATTGATCACTTACCTTTAATCATTTTACTTTACATACTATTAATTTAAATTTTCTTCACACTTTAACCTATGTGCTAAAAATTGAAATGACAATGCTTAGCAAATAAAGTGAGAATAACTTTCAAAAATATGATACTCCATTTGTTTCTTTTTATTTGACACCATAGTTTATTTATTTAATATGCCAACATTCAATGAAACAAGAGGAGTAAATGAAATGAATGGATGAAATTGATTTTTTTATAAAAAAAAGTAGAATTAGTGTATAAAACTAGAAAAAAAATGCTAAAAGAAAAGTGTGCTAATAAAAAAAGAAACGATGAAAAAAGAAAGGGTGTAAAAACAATAAAACGGGGAATGTACTTTTAATAGTTGAGGGTTTATTAGAATAACTACTCAATAAGTAAAATTTACGAGTCTGCTTCTTGAAATACTCTTTTTGTATAAGTTATGGAAAGATCAGCGACTCAAGTGTAATTTTAACACAAAAAGATGAAAATTTTGCAAGTTAAAGCAATTATAATTCGGGTCTAATTTGGATTATAAGCTATTTGTGTAAACTCACACGCCTATTTGTGATTTACAAACATTACGTATTTATATGTTTTACTATAATTATGTAATGTTTCTAATAAAATATCAAATGTTTTGCTTGCAGTTAATTCAAAATAAAAACATCCAAATTCATATTATTCCAATTAAATCATGTATTTTCATATACCTATGAAAAATATTTTTTACAAGATTTTGTCTAAATTTATAATTTATAAATTAAGAAAATTTATAAAATTACAAATTTTATGGAGTTGTTTGATGATCAACCAACTCAACTTTCTCCTCATTATCATAATTTTTAACCAAAATTTTGTGCATTTTACGGCGTTCTTTTCTCTCGACCATAATCTCTAGAAAATCATTGCATTCCATGATGAAATCAACGTCCTTATATTTATTACAAAGAATCAGGTGAGACGGTCTCACCTAATATTATGGTGAGACGGAGGATTTAAACACAATTTTTTGAAGTTAGGAGATAACATTAGGTACTTTTTGTAATTTTTAAAACTTTATTTTGTTCCTTGTCTCACCATAACTTATGAGACGGTCTCATATGAGTCTTTCTCAATATTTATTATAAATCAACAAAATAATACGGCATAAGTTGACCCCACTACCTACTGCAGTTGTTTTGTTCGTGGTGGGGAACTGAACTCGTGGTATTATACTGCACGGTGAACAACAAACGGCAGTCGCCATTTACCAGTACCAGAAACTTTATAAAATTGGAATTAAACCATTCCAATATCTATTTATAAACTAGGGGGGAAATAAACACATTATGGCGCGGTCTACGAGCACACCGGCGGAACGGGGGCGAGCCGGTGCGACCGTCCCCCAAACCTCCGATGACCCAGGCTTAATTTACTATTCCGCCCCTCCTAGCCCATCCCCACTCCACCCCAGCCCCGCCCCCGCCCCGCCCAGCCCATCCCTGCCCAGCCCAGCCCCGCCCCTCCCCTCCTGAGAAAGGGGTCTAGTTCCGCCACTGTACGAGCATGATAATTCAGTTTAACTATGAAACATAACAAGTTTTTTAGGACCTTCTTCTTCATTGATGAATTGAATTGAATCGAATCAAATCAAATATGAAAAAGAGAGACGAATTCGTTTTCTTGTTAACTTTAAATTGCTGATAGAATCAGTCAACTTGATGACTAGATTATGATAAGATTGATAACTAGACTAAAGTTATTTCAGTAATATGATTCCTTATGTAATTCTATTATGTTTATTCTTTTCAGTAATACAGAATCATTTACGGGAAAACATAATGTAATGATATCAGAGCAAGTTCAAATCCTAAAGCTAAAACCCTAAAAAATTTTAATCGGCCGACACCTCTTTATTTTTTAGCGCCGATCTCCACCACCCTCCTTCTCCCTTTTTCGATTCTCTCACGATGCAATTCCCGGTGTCTTCCTACTTCCAAATGGCCGATGAAAAACTCTCCTACAACACTTTGTTCCACATTATGACGATCAAATTGACGTCATCAAATTATCTTCAGTGTAAGCGTCAGGCAGTCTATGTTCTCAAACCCCAAGGTCTCTTCGGTTTCGTTGATGACACCGACTAGTGTCCACCCCGTCCAGTTCCACCGTCGGTGGCCACCTCGTCAGCCACCACCTATGCCACCCGTGTCACTCTTTATTATGATAATTCTTATATTTCTATTGGTAATGGTGCTTCTATTCAAATTTCTCATATTGGCAATTCTCGGATTTCTGACACTTAAAATTATCTCATGTTCTGGTTGTGCCTGAGATTAATAAGAACTTGTTGGCTATTAGTAAACTGGCGAGAGATTAGAATGTGTTTATCACTTTTGATGACCGAAACTTCGTGATTCAGTACAAAGTTTCCAAGGCAATCGTGGACAGGGGCCACAGTGAAGGAGAACTCTATATCTTAGATAGGGCAGGGGCAACTCTTGTTTCATTTTTGCAGCAGAATAAAGGACGGGCATCCTACGAGCATTGGCATACTCGATTAGGTCATGTGCCGACTGCAGTCATTTCTAGTTTGCAAAAGTGTGGTTTACTTTCCATTTCCTCTTTGTTGCCTAAATTGTATAACTGCGCTCCTTGTGTTATAGCGATAGGTCAACGGTTGGCATTTGTTGAGAACACTAAACGTGTTGCGCACGTGCTTGATTTGGTACTTTGTGATTTCTGGGCTCCTTCCCCAGTTTTATCGGCAAATTTTTTTGCTTGTTATGCCTTATTTGTGGATGATTTTTCTCAATTTACTTGTCTTTTTCCACTTCGTCGCAAATCACATTTTGTTGACACTTATTTGCAGTTTGAGGCACTTGTCGAGAATAAGTTTTCATCTAAAATTAAGGTATTTCAAAGTGATGGTGGCATGGTATTAATGAATACACGCTTACGGTCCCATTTCGCCTCCAAAGGCATTCATCATTTGGTTTCGTGCCTGGATACTTTGGAGTAAAACGTGCAAGTGGAACATAAACAACGACACATCGCTGAAATGGGCTTCACAATGCTTTTTCACTCGTATCTTCCACTTTCTCATTGGGACGATGCCTTTGCCACACCCGCTTACAATATCAACCGATTACCTACTCTGATTCTACAGTGTGCTACTCTTTATAGGCTTCTCTACGATCGAGATCCTATCTACTCAAACCTTCATCCTTTAGGTAGTTAGGTATTTCCATTTGTTTGCCCATTTGTCGATCACAAGATGTTATTTGTTACAGATCCCACTACAAAGGTTTTTGGTGTCTTGATCCTTCCATTGGTAAAGTCTATGTCACTCATTATGCTCGGTTTGATGAGACTTATTTTTCTTTCGTCTCCTCCACAGCCTAGGTGATTGGTTCTTCTATGTCGACATTGGACATTTCTACCTTTATTGATCTTGATGGTGATTCTGCTCCTTCACTGCCCTCGGCTGCCCAGTCCTCTTCGGCAACTTGCTTCATCTGCTTCATAGTCTTAGATCGTTCTATCGTCGGTCCGGTTGCTCCGCCTATTTCCCCGTTGGCTAGCCCGATCGTGCCCTCTCCGTCCACTTTGGTCGAGTCCACTCATGCTGTCTTTCCTCTTCGGCCTCGTAATCATCGGATGGCTACTTGATCAGAGACTAGGGCTATTTAGCGTAGTGATTGTTCTAATATTGTTGCACATGGTCTCTTGCTGCTTTACTTGCTCAGTTAGAACCCAAATATTATTGCCCAACTCTTCAAGATCCATCTTGGTTTTTCGCTATGGATGATGAGATAGCGGCTCTTCATGGATATTGTACTTGGGTTTGGTCCCACTCCCATCAGATGTCAACATTGTTGGCTCTAAATGGGTTTAACAACTGAAGTATCTTCCTGACGGAGTGGTTGATCGCCATAAGGTTCGCCTTGTAGAGTAGGACTTTTCCCATATTCTTGGTTTTGGCTTTGACTTTGACCACACCTTCAATCTCGTGGTCAAAGTCTCCACAGTTTGAAAAATTCTTGCTATTGCCACAATGCGCTCTTGGCTGCTTCATCAGCTTGATGTCAAGAACTCCTTCCTCAACGACATGCTTGATGATCCGGTTTATATGGCTCAACCAGTTGGCTACAAGGACCCGCTTCATCTAGATTATGTCCGTCGCCTGCAAAAGGACATTTATGATCTTAAGCAAGCCCTTCAAGCTTGGTTTCAGTGATTTAGCACCTATTTGGTTCAGCTCGGGATTCTATGTAACTTAACCGACACTTCTCTTTTTGTTCTATCTCAGGGTTTGTCGTTACTGTACTTGCTGGTTTGTGTCGATGACATTATACTTACAAGTAACAATTCAGCTCTTCTTCGGCAGTTCATGATCAGACGCATCGGGAGCTTTCCATCAAGGACTTAGGTGTTTTTCATTACTTTGTTAGCTTAGAAGTTTCACCCACTTTCTCAGGTTTACTTCTCGGCCAAGCTAAGTACGCTAGGGATATTCTCACTCATACCGGGATTTCTAATGTTACTCCAGTTTCCACACCATTTGTGGCGGCTTTGTAGCTACACAGCTCCACCAGTCCTCCGTTTCGAAATCCGACGCATTATCGTTCTCTGGTTAGGGCTCTCTAGTATCTGACGATTACTCGTTCTGATTTGGACTTTTTAGTCAACACAGTCATTCAGTATTTTCAGGATCCTCGTGATGATCACTTTGTTGCAGTTACTCGGATTCTCCGATACGTTCGAGTCACAATGCATTTTGGTCTTACCTTTCGCTCCACCAGCTCTCCCGAGGTGCTAGGTTATTCTGTTGCTAATTGGGCCCGCTGTTTAGGAACTCACCTTTTCACTTTATGGCTATGCTATTTTCCTTGGTGGAAACCTTGTTTCTTGGAGTGCCAAGAAACAACCAACTGTTTCTCGTTCTAGTACCGAGTCTGAGTATCGGGCCTTCGCCAACACAACTTTCGAGGTTGTTTGGTTGGCTCATCTTCACTGAGATCTCCATGTTCTGCTCCCCGATTCTCCACTACTGTTATGCGATAACAATAGTGCGATCTTGTTGGCACAAGCGAGCGAAGCACATTGACATCGACTGCCATTTCGTTCGAGAGTTAGTTACATCTGGCAAGCTACGTGTTGATCATATTCTTACTTCCCTTTAGATTGCGAACATATTCACCAAGGGTCTCTCTAGTCCACTGTTTGAATTCTTTAGATCCAAGATTTGCATCTCTGAGTATCCGACGCTTCGCTTGAGGGGGGTGTTAGAACTAGTCAACCCGATGAATAAATTAGGATAAGACTGATGACTAGACTAGAGTTATTTCAGTACTATGATTCCTTATGTAATTCTATTCTATGTATTATTTCCAGTAATACAGAATCATTTACAGGAAAACATTTTGTCGATTGCCCTCACAAAGAAGAAAAGAAACACTTATATAGCCAGCCAATCTTGCAGTCCAAAATTGACTATGAATTTTTTTTTACTCACTCCAAACACAACTAGAAAACCAATTACCTCAACTAACTCCAAATACAACTAAGAAATTACCTGAAATAATAAAAAATAAATAAAACTTAAGTAAAAGGTAAAAACCAAAACCAACTCCAATTAGGATGATGATGCATCAGTTCCCTGGGTAAGAAATGTTCGTCCCCAAATCAAGCTCTGTATCACTGGGAACAAAGCGTAAAAGACACTTAACATTGAAGACATCAAGAGTAGTGACGTCAGCAGGTAAACGCAACCGATAAGCATTATCATAAATACGTTCAAGAACCTCAAAAAGTAGGTATGACTGAGTTTTGTACAAACGTGAATTTTGTATAGATTCATAAATAACCTAAGACATCTGCAAAAAAAAAGACGTGGCATTTGCAACAATGGTTAGAGACCATCATATAAATTTTAAATATTGAAAGCGGGTCAAAAAATAACACCACGGGAGAGCTCTAAGACATTCAATTTGGAAATTATGCTTGGAGTTGGAAATATTTTAGGGAAAATCTACACTTCTAACCCTAACTTTAGGGTGAAAGTGCTAACATAACACTACAAAATGAGAAAGTGCCAAAATAACCCTAACTTTATGATGAATTGTGTAGTTATAACCTTTTGAGCTAATTCCGGCATTGATTGAATAAATTGAGCATTGACCAAACCTGAAAGGTAAAAAATATCCTTGCCCCATAAGCGGAAAATTCTTTCATTTTACCCCTCTTTATCATATAAACTATCCATCACCATCACCACCACCACCCCCCATCACCTCTCATCCCGCAGCTACTGCTAGCCACCACCTCTCATCCCCTTCTTCTCTCCATCACCTCCTATTGCCGCCCAGCCCAACCTTGCCTCCAACCCAGAATCAACAAAAAATGGAAAATCTACCTTCATGATTCCACCACGCAATCGAAAACCTATAAGACTAGGTTGAAATTGGAAGATTCTAGAAGAGTTCACGTGGACTATTTTCGGCAACGGTCGAAAAATGGGGTGCCCAATTCGGAGGAAAGATATGAGTGATGATGAGGCTTAAGTTGCGAAGCTTCTCCAGGAGGTTTTGATCTCCGAAATTCTCTCAGCACCGAATGATTGAGAGACAATGATCGTTGTGGAGCTTACGTTTATTAGGGCGCAGTTTGAGTGGGTTGTCAGTTCAAAGGATTCAGAGTCGATGTACATGTCTAACCCGGATGTCGCGTCAGGTCAGGAAATCAACATTGTCTTTGCCCCAGTGTGGTAGATTTTCTTATAAAATAACTGATCAGTATACCTAGAAGTGCGTTTTGTATGACGTTTCTACACCGAGAAAACCCCAACAGCAATCGGCGGTGGTGCCAGACGGCGTTTTTTATACTTGTAATTTCCCAACGGATTTCTGGTGTCCGATTTCTCTAGATTTGATGCACTATCTGGGGTGGTGATGCACTACTTGCGCGAGAAGAAAGAAGAAGAGGGGGGGGGGGGCATTTCTCTCATTTTCATTTTTTATTCAGGGGCAAAATGGTCATTTTCTTAAATTCATACCAAACTTCCATATGACAATTGAAGTTAACGACGCTCAAGATTAGATCAACACATACATCATAATGTTAGACACTTTCCATATAATATTATGGTCACTTTATCACTTTCCTAAATATTTTATTTTCTCTTTTGAGTGACGAGTTAAACAAATTACGTACGGCAAGTTGGCAACTCGGCAATCGCCACAGTTTAAGTAAATGACGCAGCAGTCCTTTTCTCTTTGTTATATACGTGTGAAGTACGGAGAATGTGTATTATACAGGGGCTACTGTGAAAATTAAGAATACTCCGAGGGCCTTGAAAACAATTGTACAGCAACGTCATCAATCATTTCGATAGCAAAAGTCAGCAATGTTTGTTTCTTCGTCTAAAGGTTCCATTCTATTTTTAAATTCCTATTTTTCACGGCATATAATTACAGGCAGAATCCATTATTTAGTACCCAACAATATTCGTCCTGCCGCCAAAATAAGCAGCCATTCAGCATTCCACAGGTATGCTTCTTCACTTTTATTTCTTCAAACTTTCTTGGAGTTCTTGCTGTTTGCTGGTCTATAAGTTCATCTCGGTATTCTGATTTTATGGGTTTTATAAACGATGTATTTGAGAGGGAGTGTGATCAGATTTCTGAAAAAAAAATGTTTTTTTTGCCCTTTCTCTGATTTAAGAAACTTTTTGGCGATTTCGACGGTTGGGAAATGATGGCTGGGAGCTTCCATTATAGTGATTATTTCTGTGGATGTGGTTGTAGGGATTTATGATTAGGGTGGGTGGGACCCGCTTGAAGTGTTGTTTGATTCGACCTTGTTATGTATTTTAAAATTTTATTTTGATGATGTCGATGTTGTGTTGTTTTCCTTGTTTTTCGATCGAAGTTGCTGTGGTTTGAGTTGGGTAGTTGCCATTCTTTTGTTCTCTAGTTTCTGAGATTTGTGGAAAATCTGGGTTGCTCTTCGAGATTGCATTTCTTTTGGAATCTTTAGTCACCCTCACGAGTCATGAATGTAAGAAAATCGGTAATGTGGTCATAATTGCTCTGTATTAGCTTTCTGTTTAGTATGAGAAGCCAAACTTCAGTGATTATTCGTTTAGATTTCTCCTGAGTGTCTGTTTGTTTGCCTGGAATCCGGGGTGTGGGAATAGAATTGAGAATGCTAAAAGTAAAATTTCTACAGTGAGGACTCAATTCCATTTCCATACCTCTTGAAACCAATTAAACAAACAAACTCTAATAGATATGTATGATTAGCTTTGCTGGAATCCACGCATTCTCCTTGAAAAGAATTTCTTGTGAGTCATACATGTGCTTTATCTATTATGCTGCCTCATACAATTTTGTGTTGAAGTTCTGAAAATTCGTCTTGGCTGCTCTAAATTTACTTCCCCATGTTCACGCCAAGATTCAGCATGTTTATTCTTTGTAACTTTTGCAAGAGAAAGTAATTTGTCTATTGTGGCATCTAGTTGTTCAAGTCCAAATGAAAGTGTTGAGTTTTTCCCATTACTTTCTTCATTCAGTGCTATTAGTCCTGTATACTTCCCGTTTTAGCTGTCCTTTTTTAGTAACCTTGTTATTCTTATAAATATGCTAAATTTTTTGTCTGTTTATTGTGGATCTAACCTAATGACCTAAGATTTTCCCTGACATAATCCCTCATTTAGATGTATGCATATATTTTGTAAATAGAACGCAGTGATAAAATATTGTGGCTTCGGTACATGATGCTAACATGTTGTAATTGGTGATTATGGGTGTGTTGATTATCATCTGTTGGTGCAATAGGAACCTTGAGTTGTTGATTATGAAACCTATCGAACAACATATAATTTGATTCTAACACTTCGCGATTTGTATTTACACGTCTTGTCTTTAGTGATCGCAAGGCCATTGTACATGATAATTAACAAGCTTTACTTACCTGTAAACTGTTTGTCATCTTTCTTTTGCTTGTCATGGCTCCAACTCAATAAAATCTATGATTTTGTATTTACTTAAGCAGATAACTATTGGTAGCATGCAGCACAGTTAAAGTTGGCTTCAGCAGGAAACTAGTTGTGTTTGCGCTCAGATAGCAGCGGAGTGGTGGTCTATGTATTGCAGTAAAAGCATTTTGGGTACTTCTATAGACTGAGATGGAAGCAAGATCTTCAGTATTCATTGGTAGAAGTAGTGAAAAGTTGGGCAGCATGGCTACCTCTGGAGCTACTTCAGCTTCTTTACCTAATTTGTCCCCTCCTTTTGTTGATAAGTACCCTAAACTGCCAGATTCTCTTCAGGTTACCTCAGAGCATGAGCTGAAAGCAAATACTAATTCTTCTTGTGCTGCTCCATTGGCTATTAGAAGTGGTGCTGTTGGGCATCATTTTTCATCGAGCTCTGGATTCCCAAAGGATACTGCATTTTCTCCCTCTTCATCTCAAGGCATTCAACCATCAAGCTATCCTTTCTTGTCAAAGTCAACGAGCTGTAAAACATCCTTAGCAACTAGTCACTCGTCCTATTCAGAATATCAATCTCCTCCAATGGAAAGCTACGAGTTAGGGAACAGCAGTTCATCCTGGGGGAAAGCTGGAAATCACGATTTCCCTGATTTCTCTGGGACAATAGCTGTTCAAAATGGTCAAGTTGAAAGCCTTTCTGGTGTCATGGCATCTGAAGATCATGTTAAGAAATCTGATTGGAGTGAATGGGCTGACGACTTAATAGATGTCGACGACTCTCTGGAGCCTAACTGGTGTGACTTATTTGTTGATGTTAATGTTCCTGAGCCCGAAGCTAAGGTTTGTTCTTCAGCTGTCATTAACAGTAAATATGCTGAGTGGTATGTTTCCATTTTGATGACTGGACAGTCTGTCTTGGTGTTCTCTGTTTCTTTGTTCACTGACTTTGTTATCAGGCCAATCTCTCAGTAGTTTTCTTATATCGGTTATGAATGCCAATTGTCATATTTAACCCTATCCTACCAACATTCTATGCTTAATATTTTTACACTTTGCTTTTCTTCTATTTGCTTACACAGGGTCTTGCTTGTTTAGTCCTTGTTAAATAGGCATGGAAAACTGATTTGCCCTTGTCCATTTCTGTTAATTTCAGTGATTGAGAATAAAGCATGGTTTCACTGTCATCTTTAAGTCCCTTCATCATTACTATAAAAAAACTGTTTTCTGTGCTTCTTCCTTAGCTAACTTTATTTCTTCCTTTTACTTGTAAGCACATTTGAACTTTATTATACTCTATGAAACACTGGTATACTACCATATGCAATTCCAGTTTTACTACATTTATGTGTCATTCCACATGTTACCTTGATAAGATTTTTTTCTTGGGTTGAGCATGTTTCTGTAAACTACTTGAATGAGGTTTCTAGTTCTACTTAGATTATTGGATGCTTGGTTTAATGTGTGTTACTCTGCATATGTTATTTCAGCTGTTGGAGTTGCCATCTGATGTGCCTGTGCGAGATTCCCCTCTTCCAAATCAAAATATCATGTCACCAAGTCCTGTACAAAATTGTCCCTTGTCTAGTCCATCTTCTTCTGCTCAACTGACAAAGCCTCGTATGCGTTGGACACCAGAACTTCATGAAA
>JAULKM010024565.1:0-14002 GCA_032355605.1 Rubia tinctorum
TTAAAGTTTTATTATGCAACGTGTAGTAGTTATAAATTTTATAACCCGGTTCATGCAACCCAAAATTTTTATCTTCATTTCTTCTGATTTACAATTTAAACCTTGGTATTTCCATGACTTATGAAAAGACCGTCTTTCAAGAGACGCACTTAAAGATAAATTAGACTTGTGCATTATAAGATTTATTTATGTACCAAAAAAATAGAACTACAATATTTGGTTTGGTTTGACAGAGTTTTTAATCTGACGTGCTCATAAGCAAATCACTTTTTAGAGTTTGGTAAATTGTAAAAAAACAGTGTATTTTGAAAGCATAAACTATTTTTGGGGGGAAACAGAAACTGGTCTTCCCCTGCTTTCAAAATAAGTCAACTTTGCTTATCAGCACAGCTCTACCAAACAGAGCATTTGTGTTCTCATCCTATAATTAAAATAAATGTTACTCCCTCCATCCCATTTCAATTTTCACCTTTTGACTTTTAGCGATTGACGTGAAAAATGTTTGATCCCTAATATCTTTCATTAAGGATAGTTAAAACTTATGAAAATTTAATATTTTGAAAGTACGTGTTATAACGAATCCAACAATGTATCACACAGTAATATTTATATTTATATACCAATTAAATTTTATGGTCAAAATTAGGAATTTTTAACTGAATGAATAGTTAAATTGCAGATTGAAATGAGACAAGTGGAGTACTTCCTCTGTTCCATTTCAAGATGCACACTTTGACTTTCAGCAGTTGACTTGAAAAATGTTTGATTATTAATATCTTTCATTTGGAATTATTAAAACTTGTGAAAAGTTGATATTTTGAAAATATATGTTATAATGAATCTAATAATGTATCATAAAATAAAATTTATACTTATATAACAATTCAATTTTAGGGTCAAAGTTAGGAAATTTTGACTAAATGAATAGTTAAATTGCAGTTTGAAATGAGACAGTGAGAGCATAAAGTAATACTGCAAGATGTTAGAATAAGTCAAGTTAATGATTAGATTTGATTTGTTGTAGATTGAGTTGTTAACTACACTAGAGTTACACTAGTACTAGTCTACCTTTTGTATTCTATTAATTCTCATCAGTAATACTAGATTTTTTACAGGAAATATTTTCTATCATGGTATCAGAGCAAATCTGTTCCAAAACTTTCCAAAAATTTTAAACCCTATTTTTTCCAGCGTCGGCCGCCTCTCCTCCCTCTTGGGCGATCACAATCCTCCCTCCCTCACTTCTTTCCGACGCAAAATTTTTCAGCGTCTCTAAGCCTCTCATCATATCGGACAAAAAAATCTCTTAAAATACATTGCACCACATGATGACGATCGAGCTTTCATCATCAAATCATCTCTTGTGGAATCGTAAAATTGAATATGTTCTCAAGTCTCAGAAGCAGTTTGGATTTCTCGACGGATCAAGACCGTGTCCGATGCTGCCTCCTCTACCGTTGGCCAGCTCCTCCATTCCTATGTCCTTTGCGGCAGCGGTCAGATCCTTTCCTGGTGGTATTAGAAAGACTGACCCCATGGTGGCTTATCAGAAAGCCAAGGCTGAGTATAATCAATGGGTAGATGAAAATCACCGTGTTTGCAGTCTCCTTTTTTCTTCTTTGGCGCCTGAAGCATTGGTGAAAATTCCTGACTGTGCCGCATCTAAGGCCATTTGGGACAGTATTTCAGCCATTTTCATGATAGCAGTGCCTCCATTATTCTGCATCTTCGTGCCGATACTCAGGGTATACGTAAGTCTGGTACAGTACACGAACTCATCTTAAATTTAAGGAAATTTTTGAAAAGTTGTCTATGATGGGGTCTCCTGTTACAATGATGATAAGATAATAAGGTTTTTTTACTACTCTTGGCACTGAATTTAAAGATTTTTCTGCTCCATTGATTAAATCTTTGCCCACTTCATCGTATGCCCAATGTTTGATCTTATGCCAAAAACCATGAGGGCTTTTTGAGAAATCTACAAGGACATTCAGCCCCAACAACAAGGTCTGCCGCCTTCACTGTCGACGAACACCCCTCGGCCGGCCACAAGTGGGATAACGCATCGGTAAGGGGCGGTCTCCCGTACGGGTCACGCGCTGCAAGGGGAGACCACTCAAGAGGTCGGCGCGACGGCAGAGCACCCTGGTCTGTTCAATTCTCGACTCAGATCGGTTCAGGTCGTAGATGATTGCATTATACCTGGTGTGGTCATCTCAGTTATTATGCTGCTACCTGTTATAAAATGCTGGCACAGACTGGTAATTCTCAGGCTCGTTGTTTTGACTCGACTCATCTGGCTGAAAATTTTCAGTCATCCCTACAGTTAGAGCATGTCACTCGCACCTCAGACTGGTATATTGATTCTTGTGCGACCAGTCACACGGTATCTTCGACTTCTGGTTTTGAGAGTGTGACCCCTTATTCTGGTAATTCCTATGTTTCTGTTAGTAATGGTGCCTCTATTTAGATTTCTTATATTGGTGATTCTAAGATTTTCGATGATTTATGTTTATCAAATATTCTGGTTGTGCCTGGGATTACTAAGAATCTGTTAACTATTAGTATACTGACCAGAAATTTGAATGTGTTTGTTACTTTTGATGATCGAAACTTTGTGACTCAAAACATAGTTTCGAAGGAAATCGTGGGTAGGGGTCACACTGACGGAGGACTTTGTGTTTTGGATAGAGGCGAGGCAGCTCTATTTTCTCATTTGCAGCAGAATAAAGGGCGGGCATCCTACGAGCTTTGGCACCCTCGCTTGGGTCATGTACCGACAACAGTTATTTGCAGTTTTTAGAAGTCTTGTTTCCTTTCAGTTTCTTCATTATTTCCTAAACCGAAAACCTGGGCCCTATGTGTTATGGTAAAAGGTCAACGGTTGGCTTTTTTTAGAACTACAAACATGTTGTGCACATACTTGATTTGATATAATGTGATTTGTGGGGTCCTTTCTTAGTTTTATGGTCGAATGGTTTTTCATATTATCCCCTATTTATGGATGATTATTCTCTCTTTACTTGGCTATTTTCCCTTCGTCGAAAGTTGAATTTTGTTGACACTTACTTGCAGTTTGAGGCACTAGTCAATAATCAAATTTCATCCAAAATTAAGGTATTTTAGAGTGACGGTGGCATGGAGTTTGTTAATACTCGGTTACGATCCCATTTTGCCTCCAAAGGCATTCACCACCAGATTTCTTGCCCGTGTAGTCCGGAACAAAATGGCGAGCTGAGTGAAAACATAGATACGTTGCGGAAATGAGCCTCACGATGTTGTTCCACCCGCACATGCCCATTTCTCACTGGGATGATGCATTTTCCACAGAAGTTTACATAATTAACCGTATACCTAGTTCGGTTCTACATGGTGCTTCTCCTTATAGGCTTCTTTATGGTCTTGATCCTATCTACTCAAATTTTCATCCATTCGGGTGTCAGGTATTTATGTTTGTTTGCCTATTTGCTGAATATAAATTGGCTCCCAAAAGTATTCCTTGTGTCTTCATCGGCTACAACTCACATTATAAAGGTTTTCAGTGCCTTGATTCTACTACAGGAAAGGTCTTTATCATTTGTCACACCCGATTTGACGAGGAGTATTTTCCTTATGCTTTGTCCACAGCATCAGCGAGTGGTTCTCCATTGTCAGTTCTAGATGTTTCGACATTTATTGATCCAGATGGAGATTCTCCTCCTTCACTTCCAGTTCCTACACCATCTTCTTCGACACCATGTTCTATTTGTGCCACAGATCCGCCACCAACAACCCGACTGGTTCCTCCTGGCTTTCCGTCGGCCAGTCCGCCAGCTTAGTCTCCACCTAGCTCGACTGATTCTTCACCAGCCTCCTTGGTTTGTTCCACTCCTTCGGTATATCCTCCTCGGGCTCGCACTCTTTGAATGCCCACTCATTCGACGATTGGAGCTATTCAGCGCAGTGATTATTCAGATTTTGTTACTCATGGACTTATGGATGCTCTGCTTACTTAGTCCGAACCCAGTGATTATCGCTTCATTCTTCAGGATCCATCTTGGGTTTCTCCGATTGGTTTTCTTTTTCTCTGATTTTCTCTGGCGTATGCTTCGTGTTTCTTCTTCAATTGTTTGTCGGAATATACCATTTTTGCCTTCTGTAACTTTTATTGGTAGTTTTCATCTGGATCTTAGAAGTTCTCACTGCTTCAATGTTTACCTCTAATATTGACGAAACTTTAGTAAATGACGTTCCCATTGACAATGTCGATTCCGACCATCCCACCTGTTCTTTTGCCGTTAGTAGTATTATTTCCGATTACTACTTGGAAAATATTAAGGATAAATATTCTTTTTTTTTATCTTCGTATGAGCTTAGGGCCCTTGATCCTTCTGAAAGTGTTCTCACTCCTCCTTCTGGATTTATCTCCTGTTATTTAGACTACCTTAAGTTTGAACTTGTTTTTCCCTTACCTCAGCATGTTCTAGACTTACTCTCCCATTATCGGGTCGCATTATCTCAACTTCACCCTAAATCTGTTTCAATTTTTGTTGTCTTCTACCATGTGTGCGAAGTGGCTCAAGTTCCTTTTTCCATTAACCTACTTTGTAGCCTTTATCAGATTCGCGAGGTGAAAAACTTGCCTGACAAATTCACCCTTTACCCAGTCATTCCAATAGTAGAGTTTGTTATTGGATTCCCTAATAAATGTGGGGTGTGGCATAAAAATTTTTTTTCTGAAACCTGGTAATGGGAATCAACAATCTCTTCCAGTTTGGAACTATAATGTTCCTAAATCAAAACTTCCTAAGGCTGGGTTTCACCTTAATGCCGAGTCTGAGGTTGTATTAATACTCAGCGAACATTCGATGTTTCTTCTCAATGCTAAAAACTGTGAGTGAAGGTGTTTTCTTGTCATTATTTTGTTGCTTTTTTCTTGTCCTATTTATTTATCTCCTACCATTCTCATTGTTTTGTTGTATTTGTGTGCTCATCTGACTTTTAATGTATACTGAATTGCAGATATGTATTTGACCAAGCGTCCCATTGAGAGAACTTTTTATTTGATGATGAAGATGAGCAGGTCGAAGATATGGCTGTTCAAACCAATGAAAACACTGCAACTGTTGTCTCCCCGGACAAGGTCATCAAAGTTGGCTCCCAATAAGTAACTTCTAAGGCAACTGCTAAAGAAGGTAGGGAAGTCTCTACTTAAAATACCCATGACACTTCTCGTAGAAGAAAGAACAAGGAGCGAACAGGTGGATCTTCCATTGCTTAGGGGCCTCCTCAGAAAAAGGGGCACAAAAGTCATTCTCACTCTAAGCCCCCATGAATTCGTGGCTTAATGGTGTAAGAAACTATCTCTTTCACGCTATCCAAATTGTCACTCCATGAGACAATGGTTTTAATATGTTTTTTTTAAATATTTACGTGTGGTTTAATTTTGTGTTTCCTTATTATGATATCTAATTACCATACTTGTTTGCATTCTTTTGAAAATTATGTTGGTGAGAGTCTACAGCTCATCAGCCAACTAGTTGTCGAGTTTGTTAAAGGAGACGGTTTGCTCTTACAGAAATGGCAAGCGGCTGAAGCGAAGTGCACTGCTTTGAATATCTCTGTTGGGTATACAGAAATGCATGCATAGTCAGCTGAGGAGCGTGCTTTGGCTGAAAAGAAATAAGCTAATAGGTTACGTTTAGAGCTAGAGGAGATGCAGACAAACGGTTTTGCTTTGCCTAGGTATCTCAAGGTCCTTGTTGATCGTCTGGTGAAGACAAAGTCATTTTATGCTTTATTTGAAGAGATTTACACTACCACTTGTAAATTTGTGTACGTCGAGGCTCTGACTCAGCTACAAAGTTTGAACCCTACTATGAAGGTCTAGAATTTGCATAAAATGGCTAAGTTTGAGAAGGTGATGGAGCAACAGAAGGTTGTTCTTAACAAAGGGTTCATTCATAGAATTTCTAATGGTGGTCACCTTTATGCCTTGCTATCCTACCTTTCCAGTCGGTCTTGTTTTCCATCTGTGACTGAACTAAAGAAGTGTGAGGTTGATTATTTTGAGGATCTTCCCTTCGGTTTCCAGCCTTCTGAGCCTCCTGTTAGTTTTGATGGCAACGCGAATGTTGAAACTAATGCAAGCACCGAGGTCTCCGCTCAAGATACGAACAAGGAGCATTTTGCTTCCTTTGTTCAAACTTCGCTTGTTTCCTCCTCTAATGTTAGTTGATCTTAGTACAATTGATTTTTATTAGTATTTGATAGGAATACTTTGATGTATGTTTGTACTGTTTGTATTATTATGGGTATTAACTTTGAATCGTGCTTAAAATTTTGTGAGTTCTCATCGTATTGATTCATATGCAGGGTTTTGATATTTTGGTTGATCATAATTTTTTGAAACATCTCGACTATTTGGGATCTAATGTTCGTTTTTATGATCGTCCTGGGTATATGTCATCTCCTTAATTTTTTCCTATTAAGCTGGGCGAAGCTAGTTAGTCCTTGTGAAAAGAATATTTTGAGAATTTTACTGCTAATCTCTTTTATAATCTAGAATCTATTCCATTATGCCTTGGATGGAAGCTTCCTTCCTCCTCATCATCTCCAACTCCTTCTGCGACATGCCTTTGTAGCAATTTTGTACCTGAGGGCTACGGTATTGATTCTTTGGACAAGGATATAGTTCATAGCTTAGTTGATCTCGAGTCTGTTGGTGTGTATATGCGTCAGCTCCATCTGTCTTCCTGTGTTTATGACTGGGCAGTATTTTTGGGTATTCACTTGAAGTATATGTTACCTGGTATCCATGATCTTGAAGTTGGATGGATGAAGACTCTAAAGGATACTCAAGATTTTATCTGTGAACTGAAAGAGTTTTGTGCTGAACAAAACAACCTTATTAAACACCAACAATTGAGCATGGTTAGAAAGCTTCATGAGCGGGAGGACGCTAAGACTTTTTCTTCAATAAAGGCTAGCGAAACTCTTCAAAATACTCTGATAATTGATAAGCAATGTTCTCGCATTGACAATCTATTAGAGCTTTTGAAAAAAAATCAGAGTGAGTGTGATCATTTATCTTCTTCTTCAACCGAGTGGCAGAGTAGATTTGACGAACAATTTTCCATAAGCAATCAGCTTTGTAGTGAGAATGAAGAGCTTCGTGCTGAGTGTAATCTTCTTGACTCATGTGGACATCAGTTTCAGCAAGTTTGTGTTGATTGTAAGGATAAGCTTCAGGTCTTTTCCTTCATCATCCCGTGATTTATCTGGTCATGGGGACCTAACAATGAGTATCGGTGGGTAGAAGAGTAATCTGTATGAAGCTATTAGATCTCATATTCACCAATTATAAGACGAAGTGAGGAATTCGATGTCTACTAATAAGAGTTATCAAAATACTATTGATGTTATGATCGTGCAGCTTGATCGCAAGGAATTTGGCCCTATTAGTGATTTCAAGGCGTACTACGCTAAGCATCTTGATCATATTGAGTGAAGAGGTGCAACGCGACAAACCTCCTACTTATACATGAAATGGCGTTATTACAATATGTTAGCAGATGAGCGCAAGGCTAAGCAATCTCATCACGAGGCTGAGCAATCTCATCGCGAAGCTGGGAAACCTCGTTGTCGTGGCGGTTCTTCATCCTCTGGATCATCTCGCACATCCTGGCACAAATAGATTTGTTTTTCTTCTTCTATCCGATGTACCTAATTTTTTATCAGAATTTTCAAAGTAGTACCTTGTACTAACTTGTATTTCGTAATTTAGTTATTTTTGCTATCTACCATTACAAAGCGTTGTTCTTTTTGCATTACCTTGTGTTCGTTTGTTTACACATCTAAGAGATCTGTTGCTTTGATGCTTTAGTTTTTGAACCTTCGTTATGGGAGGCTTGTATAGTTAGTTTTAACTACTGATATTGCTGGAATGTGTGCTTATTTTGCATGATCTATAGCGTGCAAAATTAAGGGTGAGTATTGTGCGGACTTGCAAGATATATTGCTTGATTTTCTAGTGTTTGTGGGCATATCTGACTTTTCCAAGATCTATAGCTTGCTTAGTTGAGTTTACGAAGTTCCAAGATCTATAGCTTGGGTACTCGGGAACTTGTATTGTGCGAACTGCATAATCTATTGCTTAAGTCACTGTTTTTGTAGGTATATCTGCCTTCGTACAAGATATATAACTTGCAAAAGTATGATTGTGACGTTACAAGATCTAGAGCTTGCAAAGTCAGAAGGTTGTAACTTATTGCTTCGCGATTGTTCTGGCTCAATTGTTTGCAATGTGCCTTAGTTGGAAATTATTTGTAAAATTGTAAGTAAAGGACATGAAAATATGTTGCCTCCAAAGATGCTTTTTTATATTTATCATGTACATCTACAACAATATCATCTTCAAAACATAACAAGAACACGAACGTTTCCATGGCTCCTATACGGTTTATTTTCTATTCTCCACCTTAAATCTGGACATAGAATTTCCTTAAGTTGATCACATGCCAAGTGTTGGGGACGCTGCTTCCATCAAATCTCTCTAGCTCATAGTAGTTCGATTGGTGCTTTTTCACTATCTTGTATGAGCCTTCCCATTTTGGGTTTAGCTTTCCTATTTCCTTCGCCAAATTCTCTTGTTCTTTCTCAACACTAGATCACCAATTTGGAATTGCATCCGTATAAACTTTTGGTTGTATGCCTTAGCTGTCTTCTCCGTGTACTTCACCTCTGTGATCGTTGCTTGTTGTCTCTTTTCTTCAAGTTCATCTAGGTCCCACCTCATCCATTCAGGATTATCATCCTCTTTGTATACTTGTACTCGAAGGCTTGAGTTTCCGATCTCCACCGGTATTACTGCTTCATGACCATAAACTAGACCATATGGCATTTCACCTGTTGGTTGACGAACCGTTTTTTGTATGATCACGGGGTATTGGGTATTTTGTTCAGCCAACCAGTTCGCTTCCCTTCCATTTTTTTGTATACTCTGAACTATAGTCTTGTTGGTGACTTCCACCTGTCCATTTGCTTGAGGGTGAGCTATTGAAGTGAACTTCTGTGTAATCCCTAACTTTGAACACCATGCAGTAAAAACTCCGTTAGGGAATTGTGTGCCATTGTCTGTGACGATAGTTTGTGATACCCCTAAGTGACAAACTATGTTCTTCCAGACGAACTTTCTTTTTACCCTATTGTTAGTCTTCCCAGCGGCTTCGCTTCCACCCATTTGGTGAAGTAGTCAATTGCAACTATTTAGAATCTTGTGTTGCCAGTACCCTTTGGAAAAGGTCCAACTAGGTCAATTCCCCCCTTATCGAATGGCCAAGCTCCATATATTCTCGTTAAAACATCATGTGGTTTGTGCAATATTGGAGCGTTGATCTAGCAACTTTTACATTTGAGCAAAAGGTTGTACGCATCGTTGAACATACTCAGCCAGTAGTATCCTGCTCGAATTATCTTCTTTTCAATCATTCTAGAACCTTGGTGCGTTCCACGAAATCCTTCATGGACTTCCCTTAGAACTTTCCCTGCTTGTGATGGGCCTATACACTTTATCCACAGAGTCAAGAAACCTTTTTTGTTTAAGGTTCCTTCTTCATAAGTGTAGTTGTGAGATTGCAACTCATACTTTCTGGATTGTATCTTGTCTGCTAGAAACTTTCCTCTTGCAAAGTATTCTATCAGTGGTGTTATCCATCTTACTTCTTCAGTCTGTATTGTTGACACAATTGTAGTTACCGTACTTCTGACTGGGATGAATTCCATTTTAACATCCTTATGGCCAAACAATGAATCAAATCTAGATGTCGCTAGCTTGTTCAAGGCATCTGCTTTTGTGTTCTCACTCCTTGGTACATGTTGAACATCAAAGTATTCAAGCTGGGCAATGAGCTGACGAACTTTTCCCAAATACTTTACTAGTTGCTCTTTCGGCACTTCATAGTCTCCTCGCACTTATTGAACCACTATTTCTGAATCACTAAAGGCCTTGTTGCTTTTGACCTTTATTTTGATTTTAAGATCAAAACAACATATTAAAGCCTCATATTCTGCTTCATTGTTGGTGAGCAAAAAATTGAAACATAGTGAATATTTGTGCTCCCCTCATTCTGGGTTAACTAATAGTATTTCCGCATCACAACCTTCTTTGTTGGATGATCCGTCCATGAACAGTTTCCATGAAACTTCCTCCTACTTAGATTTTTCTTTGTTAATTCCAAGATTTTTCTGCACATTTGCATCTTTTGCATCTTCACTCGTCATCTCTGCGATGAAGTCCGTTAAGGTATGTGCCTTAATTGCAGTTCCTAGTTGGAATTGGATTTCATATTCCCCCAACTAAAGAGACCACTTTGTCATTCTATCGGATGCTTCAGGCTTGTTGATGATGTTTTTGACTGGGTGATCAATACAAACAACTATCGTATAACTGTGGAAATAAGTTCGCAACCCTCTTGCTGAGTATACGAAAGCTAGAATTAGCCTCTCGACTGGCATGTATGCTCTCTCTGCATTTTGTATTATTCTACTAATGTAGTATACTGGTATTTTTTTGGCCTTCTTGTCATACTAGAACTGAGCCGACTGCGTTCTTTGAAACTGCCAAGTACAAATACAGGGTTTTTTCCCGAGATTGGTGAATTCAATATAGGCAATGCCTGGAGCTTCTCCTTCAAGGAATCATATGCCTTTTGATTTTCCTCGTTCCAGCTAAACTTATTTACCTTTTTTGGTAATTCAAAGAGTGGGAAATGTTTCTCAAGTGCCTTTGAAACAAATCTACTGAGTGCTACCAACGATCCCATTAATATTTGTACTTCCTTGACTGTTCGTGGTCAAGAAAGGTCAACTATATCTTGTATTTTCTCTGGATTGACCTCGATTCCCCTGGAGGATACTCTATATCCTAAGAATTTCCATACACCTACTCCAACTATGCATTTCTTAGGATTAAGCTTCATGTCGATCTCACTTGGTGTATCCAATATCTCTTTCAAATCCTCTGCGAAGCTGCCTATCTTTCTACTTTTGACAACCATGTCACCCACATACACTTCCACATTTCATCCTATTTGACTGCAAAATGCATTGTCAGTCACTCTCTGATATCTTGCTCCTGCATTTTTTAGGTCGAATGACATTTTCACATAACAAAATATTCCAGAGCTTGTTATGAACACCACCTTCTCCTCATCTTTTGGACTCATCAGTATATGGTGGGATCCTTAATACGTGTCCAAAAAGGCTAGGACTTTGTATCCTGAAATCTCTTTGACTAGATGATCAATCTTAGGTAAATGATAACAATCCTTTGGGCATGCCTTGTTTATATCAGTGTAGTCTATACAGATTCTCCATCATACGTCCGCCTTTTTTACCATCACTGGGTTCGCCAACCATTTTTGACACGTTACCTCCTTTAGAATGCCAGCCTGAAGCAAAGTTGTTACTTCCTCTTCAATTGCTGTCTGCCCGTCACTAGCGAAGCTTCATTACTTTTGCTTAACTGGCTTAATTAAATCGCTGATATTCAGGGAATGAGTAGAAATTCCTGGGTCAACTCCTTCCATGTTCAGTACATTCCATGAGAATGTATCCTTATGACTTTACAGGATTTATATGACCTTTTGTTTCTCCAGATTTGGACGATGCTTCCCTATTTTGACACACTTAGAAGTGTTTTCATCATTTAGAGCGATAACTTCAGTTTCTTCTTAGAGGTCTACTGTTGAGTCACATTGCCTGAATGAGTTGTTATATGAGACAGTGCTAACCATCTTTGTTTTCTCCAAGCTTTTCCCTGCTTTCATCGCGATGACCATACACTGCCTCGTTATTTATTAGTTTCCTCTTATTGTTGTAATTCCAGTTGGAGTTGGCAACTTCATTACTAAGTGGTATGGAGACCATACCACCTTTGATGTGTTCATCCAGGGCCTTCTAATGATAGAATTAAATGGACTTGGATCGTCTATGACTATAAAATCGCACATTATGGTACAATTTCTATCAATCTCACCAATGGTAACATGTAGCTGTAGGTTGCCCAAGGGTGTCTCTGCTCGTCCTGTAAATCCTACAAGTGAGGATGTGGACTTTTTTAGATTCGTCCACTTTAATCCTAGCCTATCAAAGAAATCAACAAATAGGATTTCAACAGCACTTTCATCATTTACATATACTCTATGAACTGTTGCATTTCTAATTTTAGCGATGATGACCATTGGGTCATTATAAGGTGACGTGTTAGGAACCGCATCCTCTTCACTAAATGTGATTGTCTCGTCCGAATGAAGCCTCCTGTCAGCAGGCTCTTGTGGTGGGGAATATCTAGTCTTGGTTTTCCAAGCGTTATTGGATAGCGACTCAATTGACCTATGTTTAGACAAGATTACTCTTCTAGAGCCTCGGTAGTTGTGTCTTCATCATAATCCACTGTTGCTGTCATCTTCTGATTTTTGCTTTGTGTGTTCACTATGCCTAGGTTTTTTGCCACGGAGCTCCCTGCCTTGTTGGTTTCGTTGTACCAGCTTCCCCTCATCTTCTTTCTTGTATTGGCTTAGATAATCGTTTCTCAGGTTCTCCCCTATCTGCCTCTTTAGATATCTATAGTACTCGATATCATGGCCATGGTATTTATAGAAGGCACAATAGTATTCTTTGGATCTTTTATCAGGAGGTTCTATCATAGGTTCCGGTTCGCGTAATAATTCCTTGTTTGTTTGCCATATTTCCCTTCTTGACTTTGTAAAGGGTGTCTCTTGGAATGATGTGACATGTATCCCCAATTATCTTCCCTTGAAAGGGATGCTTCCTTTCCCTTTCTTGACAAAACTCTTCTGTGTATCCTCCGTCATTATTTTCTCACCTTGCTCCCGCTCTATCTTGAAGTTGTTTTCTTCCTCAGTTCTCACATATTTCTCCATCATTTTTTGCAACTATATTGGGTTTACAGACATGTTTTTCGTGAGTTCCTTGTAGAATTCTCTTGACCGCTTGCTTCTTGTGAATGTGCCCAAAGAGGATTGGAATGACAAATATTGAACCTGCAAAGTTTTGGTGACAAACCGGTTGTGATATTCTGTGAGGCTCTCATCACTTCATTGAGCTATGTTGTTTAGGTCTGCGATTATTTTGGTGAACCTGTGCTTCTGGTAAAAGCAGCCCAAAAAAAATCTGACAACTGTGTCGAAGACATAATGCTTCCACATGGTAGGTCTTCGTACTATGTGATCATTGTCCCCAATAAGAAGATAGGGAAAGATTTGCATACCCACTCTATATTTGCATTGCGAAATCTCATGCCATTGCGATAGGAATGCAAGAATTCCTTCGAATCTGTGGTGCCATAGTAGATTTTAACATGCAAAGGTAACTTGAAATCCTTTGGCATCTTGAAATCACGAAGATGTGGTGCCAATGGAGATTTACCTGCATTATCATCTGCTACGATCTCTCTTAACTCATATTTGTATTTGAGCCTTTCCTGCACTTGGCTTTTTTTTTCTCACTTTCGAGGATTTTGGCTTTAGGGTGGCTAAACATTGATTGTACAAACTTTCTCTGTTCGCCTCTAAGAATGCTGCAAATGCTCATCTTTTTTTCCCCCAGTCTGTGTTGGGGATTCCACTTCCTCCTCATCAATCTCTACATCTTCCTTATTACGTTCCCTTTCTCTACTAGGAACGAACTCTTGATCTTGGCTAGGATGCATGTTTCTATTGTTTCCAATTGTTTGTTCTTGTGTTTGGTGATTATGGCTTTTCTCACTTCTGGTGAACACCATTGTTTACTTGAAAGGTCTTAGAACAAAAAAAATCATCCCCACAGACAGTGTCAATGATGTGTCGATCCAACCAAGTAGAACGGTTCCCAAAATAATAGATAGAAATATCGTAAATAGAGACATGCGACACCCATTAAAGGAATTATTCCCCACCACAGAGCTAGTTTACCATATTATGAATTCAATGGTTTTAATAAACTACCTACAGTAGTTTGTCTT
>JAULKM010024585.1:0-14001 GCA_032355605.1 Rubia tinctorum
GATAATAATTATATTTCGTCTGCAAAATAACATAGAATTGTTCCAAACCACCACAAACAAAATAATTTGTGAAAAAACCATAAAATTAGGACAATTTCACCATTTTCCCACGATAAAATTTGTGGCAACCTGTACAAATCGTTTATGGATTCATCAGTCAATTTCACCATTTTCCCACGATAGAAAGCCTCATCCCACTTTGGACCACACTGCAAATTAGCATAGAACTCACTCACTATGCTAAGGTTGAACATTGGAGGCGTGTCATACTATTTCTCCCACCCAAGTGCCCAGATAGATTCTTGAAAGGGGGGATCTGCTTCGATCCTCTCTCCGAAAAATGTCGCCTTGTTCTGTACGTTTGTTCAATTAACTTTTCCTGCTCCGAGACAAACCTCTTCTCTTGTTGTTGAATGTTGGATTGCATCTTCGGAGAAGAAGGGGATGCATTGAGTGGCCTCTTTAGTGGAGTTTTTGGTGTCATATCTAACAATTTCCACTCAGGCATTTTAACAAACACCTTCCATGCATAAAAAAACCCTATAGAATGCTAGTTTTGATGGACATCAATAAACGCTCAATGGAAGTCAATAAAATCCAAGATATAGATATATGTAGTTATTACACATTAACGCTATGTACATGATTGCAACATTGAACAAAGTTTTTATTGGAGAGCAAAGTGAACCAACATTTTTCCCAAACCATTGGGTTCATGATAAATAATCTTGTAGAATTAAGAGCAATGTTTGAAAGAGAACTCACCTTATTCCTTTGCAGAGCTTGGGAGTATGAACCGATGGGGAAGATAGGTTAGATTTTCTCTCCAAGAATTAGAAATTAAAGACGAAGCCCCTGTCGATCTGTATGTACTTGCAACTTAAAATCATTAGCACCGATATGAAGCTCATAAACCGGTGCCAGAAATAGAATAAGCAGTTGCCTGAGGCTGCTGTGAATTAATTTTTTTTGATCATTTCTACTAACCCAAGAGCAAACTTACGAAATAAATTCGAAGTAGACAACACCAACAATAAAACTGGTGCTGGAAACGACAAAATCGATGTTATTATAACCACAAAGCAGCTGCTTCGGGCTGCTTAATGCCAACCTTTTTTTATTCATTTCAAACACAAACCAATTAACAAAATATATTCTAAGTACACAACACAGTTATAAAGACCGGTGCTGAAAATATTAATACTGGTGCGGGTGCTAAGGATGCAACAAAGCAGTTGCCCATGGCTGCCTTGGATTATTTTTCCAGAGCTTTTTCACAACTCGCTAGCAAAGTAAAAATATTTATTCTAAGTACGTAGCACCGGTGCCAAAAGATCGATTGCTGAAATGTAAACTTCCGGTGCCTAAAAATGGAAAAGCAGTTGCTTATGGTTGCCTAGAATATTTCCCACCAAAATAATTATCCTCCTCCCATCTGGGCCCCATTTTCCAGGCACCGATTTTATGCATTCCTGTGCTATAATTTTACATAGGCACCGAAAGCCTTGTTCGTACTAGTGCTATAATTTCCCCTCCATTTTTATGGCACCAAATACACTGTTGCGCACATAAAACCCTGATCCAACACTGGTCTCTTGCACCCCCTTCATTAGTACCAGTGCTATTCATATGTATAGCACCGGTTTTTAGCACCGGTTACTATATTCCGGTGCTGACAATCACCTACAGCTCCGGTTTACTATAATTTCATCATAAAATTGGTGTCTTACATATATTCAGCACAGGTTTCTTCGCTCTCCAAGCAATGAACCGGTGCTTAAGTACCTGTTTTCCAGTAGTGAAAATCATCCTCTATAGAATTAGATTCTTTATAATTATGTGAAAATATGAAGGATAGCTCACCTGAGAGATTCCATATTGTTCTGATTAGCTTAGTAAACCTCCATGGTATCTTGAACTCCCTCCTTATCATCTTTAGAAGAATGAGGGAATCTACTTCTACTTAAATATCAATGAAACCATTGAAGAAGGTTGTTTCCATTCCAAAATTAAAACCCTAGTCTCTACCTCCAAGTTGTCCATATTTTGAAGGTAAAGAACTTTTGCTATGAGTACTTCCCCCTGCTAATTTCTGATTACCAATCCAGCACTTGCTACTCTTGTCTTTAAGGCCGACCTATCTATGTTCAACTTTGCTTCCATATAGGGTAATCTCCCAGCAACTATGTTATGATGTCTAACCTGCATCATAGTATTCATAGGTGCCAAAGACAACAAAGTGTCTACTGTCTTATGTTCTTATACTCTCTTCCATTTGATCCTATGAATTTTCAAAATCATTCTTAACAAATCAGAAAATTAAGAACACGCAGTATCTCAACATTTGGTATTTTGTTATCATATATGTAGTTATTCTTAGCACACCATATAAACCATGTAGTAATAGATAGAAGTAATCTAATGCATATCTCATGAGTTCTTGACTGTACTTTTACATTCCAGTAATGAAAATACTTGTCTCAGAGGTTCTGAAATTGCACATTGCCAATATCAAAGAAAGAATTAATCATATCCCATACATTCTTAGTCCATTCACATCAATTTAAAATACGATGAAGTTCATATGATTCATTTTTACACAATGGACATATAGATGGCAAATGCAAGTTAAAATTCTCAATAATATCATAGATAGGAAGGAATCTATTTAGAACTCTCCAATTAAACAAAACAAATTTTCTTAGGTAAAAATTTGGACCATAATTGTTTAAAAGAAGGGACTTGGTATTTTTTTCTGTTTAATAAGATCATAAGATGAGCTTAATGAAAAAATACCAGTACTTTCGGGTTTCCATATCAGTGTGTCCTTGTAGTTTTTAAAAAGAGGGAACTCTATTGTTAGAGAATCATGGTATTCAACTGGAAGACTAGTTTTAATGATATTGCAATAGAATTCCTGGTTGTAGATGAAATATGATATTGTTAAATAAGGATAAGGAAGATCCAAATCAGGGTTCCATACATCAATTAAAGCCTCACTGTCTAACCAGTTAGAATTCCAAAAAAAAACTCTACCTTCTCCAATTTGAATAGCTATATTTTAAGAAGCAATAGCACTGATCCCTTTTATTCTTTTCCCAATTTTAGAATTCTTTAGATAATCTAGAAGTGACCACATGAACAAAGTCCATAGATTGTTTCCAGTTTGCATTTTTCACCAGAATTCAATTGAAAAACTCTTAATGACCAAATGCAAGTTTTTAACATTCAGACCATTTTCCAAAACAGGATAACTTAGATTAGGCAATGATCACCAAGTTTTCCTCTGACTGTATTCCGAATTGCCCCAAAAAAACTTTGCAAATAAGACATGTAATCTATCAATAATTCATACTATAGGTTTGATCACTGCTAAAATGTGCAAAGGAATTGTTGATAGAACATGTTTAATCAATATCAATCTGCCTCCTTGATTAAAACATTTATTTTGCCACAATAAGATCCTAGTTGCCATCTTTTCAAAGACACATCAGAAATAGGTATGCTTTGTCCTTACTATAAAAATAGGGTATCCAAGGTATTGGAGGGGAAAAAGATCTAACATTTGTGCTAATTAAGCTTGGAATCAAATTCCTATGGAAAGTCTTAGAATGCTTAGACAGATAACATGAAGATTTTTCCCAAGTTTATTTTTTTGACCTCTCTCATAAACAGTAAGATTTTTTTTTAGATTTTTCAAGCTGGTTTATTTGCTTTAGTAAATACCACTGTATCATCAACAAAGCTGAGATGAATAATTTTATTTACTGAATTTGGCCACTTGTATAAACTAAATCTTTACTGATTGAAAAGGAAACTAAGGTTTCTGGAAAAAGGTTCAGTGAGCATTATAAACAAATATGAGGACAAAGGATCCCTTTGTTTAATGGCACCTCTTGATGCTTTAAAGATGCCAAAAGGTTTACCATTCACAAGAACAAAGAAGTTTGTTGCAGCTATATTACTCATTATATTTTTGACTATTAAGCCATGAAAACCCATCTTCAATAGCATTGTGTTGAAAAAAGACCGTGAAACCCTATCAAAGACTTTCATCATATCCAATTTGAACATCACATTAAAACCTCCTGATTTGTTATTTAAAATTTGGTCATTTCTTGCATTAATAAAACATTCTCAGCCAATTCTCTACCTTGAACAAATGCAGACTATTTAAGAGATATCAAATGAGGCATCATGAGTTTAAGTCTCTCAGTATATACTCAAGAAAATATTTTGTTTAAAATTTTTGAGAGACTTATTGGCCTAAAATCACTAAATGAAGAGCTTACTTGCTTTTTTGGAATTAATACAATAACAACAGCAGCAATAGCTCCAGGTTTAGGCACACCAACAAGAAATTCATTTACATCATTCCTAAGATCATTTGCAATGAAGTACCTACATTCAGTATAGAACTTACCTGGAAATCCATCCATACCAAGGGATCCATCTCCATCCATTAAAAAAATAGCTTTTTGATAGAATCCAAGCTTATTTCCTCCATAAGATTTCCATTCATCTATTTCGTAATAAGACTTGGAATATTCTGTAATAAACAAGAAGCAGCTACACCCACTAGGTCATTGTTTTCATCAGTAATAAATCAGAGAAAAAAATGTACAACCTCAGCTCCTATCTCATCAATATATTTAATCCATTGACCCTGCCTGTTTTTAATCTCTGTTATAGCCTGCCTAGCATGCTTTGACTTAACAGGGCATGGAAAAAATTAGAATTAGAGTCTCCTACTATTAGCCATTTTACTCTTGCCTTTTGTTTCCAAAAAAATTCATCCCCGGTTAGTGCAAGTGTTAGTTCAGCCTTTTCTTTATTATGTTCAGATCTAGTGATTTTACTATTAAGCTGCTGATGTTCCATTTCTTTTCGTTAAAACTTTTCTCCAGTCTCTTTAACTTTATCTTGTATATTTCTATAAACATTTGTATTCCATTCCTTTAGAAAAACTTTTAGCCTAATGAGCTTAAGATAAAACCGTAGCATACCAAAACCATCACATGTAAGACTCCAATTGGATAAAAATTTATTTTTGAAATCATTGTGTGTGATCCAACAGTTTTGGAACTTGAAAGATTTAGAACCTGGTGAGTAATTTAAATTAGCTACAGTGACCAATAAAGGAGAATAATCTGAAGTATGTCTTGCCTTAACTATAATACCTGAGTTAGGGAATAAGTTTTAAAAAGGTTCATTAACAAGTCCTCTGTCAAGTCTTTGCCAAATATTGCCATTTCTTACTCCAGCTCATGTAAACAGTAGGTAGTTCTACAAGCTGGTTCTTCTCTATAAACACATTAAAATCCATCCGGCACTGGCTTAGGTCACTTGGTTCTCTTATAACATTAAAATCTCCAATTAACATCACATAATTATTATAATGACTTTGTAAACCAGACCAAAGAGGAAAACTAGCAGCTCTATTATATCTTCCATAAACAAAAGCTGAATCCCAAGAGAATGAGATAGATTTATGCTGTAACTCAGCTAGTAAAAATTGAACATGGACAAATTTCACCTTTACATTAAAATTATCAGACCAAAAAAACTATATTTTATCCCCAGGGTCACCATAAAACTGATTATAACCAAGTTTGAAACAAATGGATGTTAATTGATCAGATTTTAACATTGGTTCAATCAAGAAAAATAATGATATGTTATGCTTCCTTTTAATGCTCTTAACTTTAAGTTGAGCTTTGTCATTTTTAATTCCTCTTACATTCCACACACAAATATTGAATGACACCATTAATTATTCAAAGACTCAGTATCAATTTGTGCTCTAGTTTTAAGTGTTTTAGGCATGCTTGTATAATATTTATTTTTATACTTCCTATTAGTGGTTGCCCCATTTTGTGATGATGTTATATCTATATCTAGATTCATGCCTTCTTCAGTTATTAAGCTATTAAACATGTTTTGAGCTATCAAATTAGGTTCTAAGATAATATCTCCTGAGGATTCCTTGTTAGACTTTTCTGTTGACCATTGTCCTCTAATATTCATATCAATTTTATCTATTAAAATTCTATCTTCAGGAGAAAAGAAATTGGAAATATTCTCCTTATTTTTACTTGAACTTACCTGGAGGTATTCCTTTTGATTCAACATCAATGCTTATTTCCAATGTAATACCTCTTGATCCACTTATGTCTGTATTTTCTTCATGGAAATATTAGGTTCTCTATCCATACTAGCTGTATGGAGATCATTAGTATGAGGAAATTGTTCATTATCAGAATCATGAGCACTTTCAATGAATATCACATTTTGATTGTCTTTATCATTCTTCCCCCATTTTCAACATTATTAACAGTAAAAAGAGTAGCACTTGTATCATTAATATCAGGTAAAATATTACTCTTTTCAGATTCTAAATTCACAGTGGGAGGGAGAGATTTTGAGACATCTTTAACCTAAGCATAAGATTCTTCATTACCAGTAACATCTTTTCTGGCTTTAGGAACATAAATTTGCTTTACTTTGGCTACCCGTAGTTGTTTTGTGTTCTGCTAATGAATTTGATCAGTAACATTCAATTTCAAAGGAATTGAGTCCTTTTCTTTTTCAGATAATCCAGAGGAAGAAGGAAAAAACTTCCATGAACCCCTTCCCTATTCATTATTAGTTTTAGGTTGCCAGGCTGACTGTCTCTGTGTCTGATCTGCCTTGCAAGAATTAACAAGATGGCCTAATTTTAAACATTTAGAGTAGTAGTTTGGAATACCTTCGTATTCAACATATTACCAGAACCCTTTTTTTATGAAGTTGAGCTAGACTCTCTGTGTCAGTGGCTGAGTTACATCGATTTCCACACAAATATTTGCCACATGTGGTCTGGTTCTGTTGAGAGTAGCTTTATCAATCTTACTCGGTTATCCGATCAGATTTCCTATGGACATTATTGCCCAAGGGTCAAAAAATTATCGGGGAAGCCCATACAACACCACCCATACAGGAACGATCCGAGAATCTGCATTTGGATCAAACTGGGGAACCATTTAGTTATAAGCAATGAATAAGATCAGAAATTCCATACCCTATGCATCCAACATCTGTAATAATTGCCAGGAAGAGTAAAGTGAATAAGGACTTGACGATTATTCAGCAGATGGATCTCAGTGGGCCCCTTAAAACCAGTGGTATGAAAGTCCCGTCTGAGTTTCTATAGTTGAGGCCCGTTTCTTGCAAATTTTCCGACGAGTGTCAGTTTGAGTGGTGCTTCTAGTTTATCACATTATTCATCGAAAAAGCTTCGCCCTGGTTCCCCTAAATGTTTAATTGGCTTTTTTTGGTTTGAAGGGAACTCTTTCAGATCTGGTTCCAAAAGATTGATCAGAGGGATTTGAAGTAGTTGATAGAATTTGAGCATTGGAGAAAGTTTGTTTAGGAGTAGGATCGGTGATAATCCCAGACTCCGCCATGATGGCGGTGCCGGAAACTTTGATTGGAATTCTTGTTCCCAGAAGTTTGGAGAAGAAACAGCAATCACACATCCAGTTGGTGTTTTTCGCCAACAGTAGTCAGAGAAGATCAAATCTGTTTGGTTCAGTTATGAAAAAAGGAATTAAATTATCTATATTTATCTTATTACTATTTGGTTCACATCATGGAAACAAATATTAATTTCTTGCATAATTTATAAAATAACATATATAAGTATAAATTATTGAGTTTGTCTTTTGAAATACAGTCTTTCCATAAATTCTAGAAAGATCAAGGTTTAAACTAAAAATTAGAAGAAATAAAGATAAAAATTTTGGGTTGCATTAATCGGATCATAAACTTATAACTACTGCACGTTGCATGATAAAATTTTAATATTGCAACTAAAACCTTTTACTTTTCTATTATTATAATTAAAATCTGATAAGCCTATGGAAATACGGTCTTTCCCAAGACTTTGACTAAATCATTTCACATGATCAAATCAGCTAAAAAATATATAAGTAATTCATAAATTATTGTCACATCTAGTTCATATAAAAATGAATTTTAATATAAAAATTTGTAGTTCATATAAAAATATATAAAATTATTTCATAAATTATTGTCATATCTAGTCCATATAAAAATTTTAGTTAATATAAAAAAATATAGGGAAAAATACATAAATAATCCTATCAAATTTCGAAAGAGCATGTATAACCCTGTAAAATCTGAAAGTGTGAAACTAACCCTAACTTTTTGTAAAATTGTGCGGCTGTATCAATTTTGATTAATTTTGAAGTTGACTTAATGAATTCAATGGTTGATCAAACATGAAAAGACAAAATTACCCCTGAACTCAAAACTAAAAATGTAATGAAAATTCTACTCCTAGACTTCTCCTTCTTCATCTTCAAAAACACATGTTGCCACCACCTATCGTTGCTCCGCCGCTGATCAGATGCATCGCCACCCACCACCTCCGCCCAGAAACCTAGCCCTGCCACCCTAGCCCCTCCACCTCGCCCACCCTCGTTGCCTAGAAACCCTTGCCCCACCAACTGCGCCGCACGCCACTTTATCCCTGAACCTTGTCGAAATAGGGCCATTATGAATTCTAATTCTGCTACCGTGAAAATTGGGGGCCGCGCCGAGAGCTTCACCACCGCTGGGAAACCCAGCCTAGACGACATCGCTCAACCCTAGCCCTCAAATCAACCCTAGCCTCACCACAACGATCCACAGTTCCCTCGCCACCACCTGTTCCTCGTCGCGCTCCACCCTAGCCCCGTACTTAACCCTAGCTCCACCATAACGCTATGCCACGCTCCACCATTTCCCCGCCTCGCTCCACCCCAGCCCCGCCCTTAACAGCCAAATTGAGAATTTGATATGGAAGAGATTGAAGATGGAGATGGATTGAAGATTGAGCGTGATGGGTAAGGGTAAGGGCAGAGAATACGTTAATCAGGAGAGGGTAAGGGCTTTTTCCATTTTTTGTTTTTTTAAATTTTTAACAGGGGTATAATTTTCTTTTAGTAAATTTTCGGTAAAATTAGCCGTTGACATTCCGGACAATGAAATCCATGGTTAGATTTGTACTTTCATATTTACAAGGTTATAATTGCTCTTTTGAGGAAAAAAAACCTAAGATTAAAAATGCACTTTCTCAAAAATGTATTTAACAAAAGTAAATCGTTTAAGAATGGGCGTCCCAAAGGATATAAAATTTTAATTCAATTTTTTTCCAAAAATGTATAATCGATGCAAATCCAAAATATTACATAATGTATGATATCCACCAACACATAAATATTTTTCTTATAAAATAATTTAAATGTAAAAATCAAACAATGATTATTCAACATCGAGAACCATATTAAACCTAAATATTACCACCACTATTAAAAGTATCAGAATCATAATCAGGTAAAAGACTTCACATATAGCCTTTTCATCTGAGTAGGACAGTTAGAAAATATTTAATTTGTTAAATTGAAGGGCATTAAAGGAGTAAATGGAAAGAGTAGAAAATGACGTCGTTCTACTAAAAATAATTTAAAAGGAAACAATTTCTTTGGAACTTGTTCCGTCGTCTTCTTTGTTTAGAATATAGCTCGACTATGGAGAGAAACTTTTCTCTGCAAACTCTTGTATTCTTAACTCTTAGGCACGGTTTTCTTTACGAAATTTTAGAGTATAACCACCATTCTTATCAAATTTACAAGTTTCAGCAAGTCTCGAAGAGTTAGGAGTGGCGGATTTTTGAGATCTGAAATTCTTGGCCGACTTAATACCTATAAATCCATGGCGGGCACATAGTAGGGGAGTCTAGAGTACCCCCTCGCCCACTAGTTCCCCCCTGCCGAAACCCTTCCTCTTTTATCCTCATCCTGAAGGATCTCCTCCAATTTCCAACGCATGTGTAAGTACACCCTATCGCATGTATTTTCGACGACCTCCATCTGTCTCATATGCTTCTTGAAGTAGGACTTACGGTCAATAATCAGCCCACATTCTGAAAGCCCTAATTGCATACTCAGTAGATATATTGAGTATGTATAAGTTTCTAGGCTCCACTCCAGCTCCTTAACTTGTTGCTCTATACTGCGACAACGAGCTATTAAAACCTCATCAGACCCTCTAGTTCTTTCTGTAAGCTCCTTAACAATCTCCCCGCAAGGATTTGCATTCACCTTATGTTGTTCTTTGAGCGGCATCTCAATAATATGGCATCACTCTTCCAGTTAGGATCAATGGACTTTCCGACGTTCAATTCTCCTATTCTTATTCTCGTACATCGTCAATAGTTAAACACTATAATCATGTATATCATCATAATGATTCTATGTTTATGGGAAAACACTCCCAGAAGGCGACATTCAACTTGTTACTCATATACCCGATCAAAAGCTCATCAATATGATAGGTCTGCTTCAAAATAATAGTTGCTTTTCGATCAGCTTCACGGGTTTTCTCCACCAATAATCTAAGCCATTCCCTTTTCTGTAGCATTATATCCATCAACTCCCTTTTCAACTTACCAATCATCACATTCTTCTCCAACAAATGTTCATCACATTCGTCCATTATAGCCATGCTTTCCTTCAACTTCATCTTCCATTCCAGTTTAAGATCCACATACTTAATTAACAACACACTTATCCAATAGCCTAGATATATCATCCATTCCTTTAGATTAGATGGAGTACTTAATGTTCGAAGGTAGGCATTTAATTCTTTCAATAGGATACAAAATTTCATAGCTTCCTCAAGGTCACCTTGGAACATGACACGAAGAGACTCGTCATCCTTACCCACATCTTCACTTGGTGACTCATGGGAGAATCCTACGACTATCAGATACCCCTTTACAAACCCATCATACTTAGCTTCATAATCGACTTTCCCTGACATTCCAACCCGTTCCATCAACGTCCAATTCATTGCAACCATACCTACCAACCAAGTCCACATATTCCTCATCCGACGTAGCAATTATACTATCTCCATGGACAAACTCTAGTAACATGCTCTCGCCACTATTAGACAATGATCCTTTACCCACAACCAAATCCACACCTGACATATATAAAATCCGTGAGGAAAAGCATTCCTCGCGGAAGCACACAAAAAACATAAACTCATCAAGGATGCCTTAGCGCTTTAGTAAAAAAATACTAAAGATAAAAATAAAATAAAAGTTTAAACATTTCCAGCATCATTCATTACACCATAACCTAAAAAACTACAAGGTAGTCTACCTTGCCACTAGTTAACCCACTAGCATCATTAGGAGGCGGATCAGTGGCAACTCCCTCGCCTTTCTTTGCCTCGCTAGTATAGCCAAAGGTGCCCCGTGTGAGGAAGAATGCTTAGAGGATCAATGTCCATGGCATCTCTCTTCTTCTTGTGGTTGCTTTCTTCATCCAGATAACGATCCAACATACACTTCTCACGCTCATTCATATAAGGAAATGAAGCTATCTACCCAACTCCTTAATCAGAGGAAAGGGATGGCTATCGTTCTTTAGCTTCAAAATCCTCATCCATCGCTCGCTTCCCATTCTCTAACACCAATGCTAAATCTTGGTCTTTCAGCCCAATGATACACATGTTTGGATTCTGCTTAAAGATATCCACTCAGAAACTGCACCACCTTACATCCGCAATTTTAAAAATGCCTAATTGCAAAAAAAAAAGTAAAACCCCATTGGTCTTTGTAGTATGATTCATCAGCACGTGAGGATAGTCTGGATGGGCAGGGTCCTCCTTCTTCAGTTTCTCAAGCTTTATCCGTAGCACACCATTAACCTCAACTTCCTCCTAACTAAGACTTCGCGCCTTTGCCAACTTCACTTCGAGCCCCTCACGAGCCTCTTCACTCAGGTTCAAATCTTCTACCAGGAATTCCACTCGCTTGGGAAGAACGCTCACCTTCTGTACATAGTCAACAACACACTATAGAAGTACTAGCACCACGCACCTGCAATTAATAAATACACTCTCATCAATATAGTTATCACACGAGAAGCCAATAGTATATATACATATTATATATATATGTGTGTGTGTGTGTGTGTGTGTATATATATTCTCATAGCACATACCTCCATAGCTGATCCCAACAATTCAGCAACCTCTATGTCATTAGTCGCCAACTCATGTGGCTATTTCTTCACAACTACGAGTGGCGGATCCTTCATCACAATGCGAACGAGGTTTAGCAACTTTGGAACTTTCAGAGGCTCAACATGAACCTCTTCTCCTCTAGGCTTGAATTTTCCACCTTCAGAACCCACTTTGGACATTTTATTCGGCTCTGATGGAGATCTTTAGGCATCTCCTGGTTAGACCCCCTTCCATTTTCTCTGCATTTGACTTTAGGTCACCTCGGCCATTCTTATGGCGCCCATGATCCAACCCAACACCCTCATCATAACAGTCTCCCTCTTTCTCTACGTTGGTATCAAGGGCCTTCACGGGTATGCTTGATAGCGTCATACCTGGGAGCAAACATAATATCAACAAGAGCACATGAATCAGATAAGGTAGCTCATTCACAGAACTACGATCCCTTTTCCACTTCGCTTGCCTATCTACAGGAACCGTAATGTTCCACAATGACATTGATTTGTCATCAGCACATCTAGCAAACATGTACCTATCCTTCCAAACCTCGTAATTAATGGGGAACCCCTGCACAAGCTGAATCCCAACAATACTAGGGTAAAAGTTAAACCAATCTTCACTAATCCTTAACCTTCGAGGCTTATAAAAGGCAGAAAACAAATCCACCATGAAATCTTTCCTAGCCTTATTGCACACTCCCGTAAAACTAACAATCATGGCTACACCCTGAGGATGAAGTTGCGCAATAGTAACACCATAAACCTCCAACACCCCCAGAATGAATTCCGAGACGGGTAGGGTCAACTCATAAAACACATGATGTTCATACACACTGAAATACCCTGGCAGAAGGGTTTCACACTCTCTCGCATGTGCATAATCATTTAAAAATGAGTGTTGCTCCTTCAATGTGACTACGTCATTCTCAGTTACAACACTATTGCCATCATCACTTTCTTGACTACCTCTTCTTCCCCCCACATCATCTTCCCTTAGGACTACCTCATCATTAATTTGCACCTCACTATCAATCGCCTCACTGCCAGTGACATTAGGATTGGCAATGAAAGTCTATGACTTAGCATGCACAACTACCATGATTTGGAATAAAAAGATTGGAAAAGTTGATTACCTTCTACAAAATCAAGCTTCCACAAATAATTGACTGACTTATGTAATCCTAATGAGGTAGGAGAAACAAGGTATGTTTTCTCAACACTTACTTTTATAACACCAAGAAATTCAAATCAATAAAGTTATTTTTTTCCTTCAAAAATTCACCTTTTCAAGGAAATTATTAACTTGTGTCACTTAAGAATCAGAGTCGTCACTCATCATTTTCGAAAAACACGCTTAATAGTGATTACTCTGCATATCGTTTTATTTATATAATAATTTTACCCTCGTTTTCATGACACTACTAACCATTTTCCGAAATTAAGGGAAAACTAATCAGTCACCATGTAACTACTCTTCAAGTCATTGACAGTCAAAAAAGTAATTATCGAATACCTCCAAAATTCTTCATACATATTTTTCTACCCATATGAGTTTATATCAACCCATATGGGTAAATCCGTAGATTTCAACCCATGTATTGACCCATAGGAGTTTATATAAGAACCCATATGGGTAAACCCGCTGTCAACCGTAAACTCAACCTGCTCAGTCCATATTTTTCAATTACCCATTTTACCCATTACCCATCACTCATTCTACCCATACATACTTGAATTTAAAAATACCACTTGACCCACGAATTGCGAGTCTATTTTGTCACTCGACTATCAGATTGTTCGGTGTAGAGATTTTATTGCATGTAAGTTCTAAAGTGAGTACACCATATCTTTCTTACACTCTTCCTTTTAGCTTATTTCAAGACTTATGATATTGACTTTTTCTAGCTACTCAGTCAAGGAT
>JAULKM010024596.1:0-14001 GCA_032355605.1 Rubia tinctorum
TTGGGGTTGGGGGGGGGGGTTTGGGTGGGGGGAGCCACGGGCGGAGACCCCCCCCCCCCTCCCAAGGATGAAATTAGGGTTTCGGTTTGTTTGGGTAGAGAGAAGGGAGAGGATTTTGGGCTAGAGAGAGGATTTTATGCTGATCAACTCAACTTAAACAAGACACTTCACAAATTAGAGGGAGGGACTAATTGTTTCATAAAGAAGACACTTCACAAATTGTTTGACTGCTCTTAGAAACTTTATGATTCAGAGGTTCGATCCACATCAAAATTCATTTCATTCATATTATTCTTGGGTCTTCACCATTGATGTTTTTGTAACGCAGGACTGACTTTTATCCAATTTTCGGACATTTTGATTTCTTGAATCATTCTTTTTTCAGTTTGAAAATTCGCCTCTTCTTTTAATGTTTACAACTTGCCTCAGCTGCCTGAAGGTTAGCCATGACTAAATTAATCTATTCAAATAAGAGTCGCTACAACAAGGTGGCTCTGTCCCAATATATATTTTATGACATTTTTTACTAATGTTGTTATATAATACTATAATGACACTAGATAAGATAGTAAGATACTATCAATAAAATTTATGTTAGTATAGTTACGTATATCAATATTTTAAATATAATGTTGTGATGTCATTCTATCTCAACATTGCATAATTTATGCCCAACTAATGTTGGAATACATGAGTTATTAAATCATTATTAAATGTAATATAACACATATTATAGTTCTAAATTTATATTAAAAATTAATGTCATTGATGTAGTTATAGTGTGCCAAAACCAACATTAGTAAGATGATGTTCTAAAAGCATTCTATGTTAACATTACAATATTTATGTGTACATTAACATTACAATATAATTTTTTTATGAATCGCTGATTTTTTTAAATGTAATTAACTATTGAAATAATTATAAATTAGTAAATTTTAATTGATACACTAACAATAAATATTATATATAAAAATATATAGATGTAAATTTGAATAATTAAATAGAAATGTTGCTAATTATTGGTTTTAGTATAGATAAATGGCAAAGTTTTGAGAAAGACGGTCTTTCCATAGGTTTATGGAAAGACGTGGTTTAATTATAATAATAAAATATTAAAGGCCTTTGTTGCAATATTAAAGTTTTATTATGCAACGTGTAGTAGTTATAAATTTTGTAACCCGGTTCATACAACCCGAAAATTTTATCTTAATTTCTTCTAATTTACTCTTTAAACCTTGGTATTTCCATGACTTATGGAAAGACCGTCTTTCAAGAGACAGACTCTAAGAATAATACTGAGTGTGAAAATAATAAATTTAATAATATAATGTATATTTCCTTTACAAATTAAATATCTAATTAATATATTTATATATGTTTCAAATTACATGATCTAATTTTTTAAAAACAGAGAAATTTACTAGGATTACATCCTAATTTATTGAGCGTTTTAAAAACAAAAGTTAAAATCTACTTTGGAAATTAAACCCAATATATTAAAATCGACGGCCTAAGTAGATTAATGCAAGGGGTGAAAAAAAAGGTAAATCAATTAGGATAAAAAATTGTCCCTGCATATGTAACTTCTATAATAGTTAAGTCATAATCCTATCTTCATTTGATTAATCACAGATTTGTTGCTACAAGATTAACATACCCATTTAAATAACTACCGTATCTGCAGTTGGTTTGGATGAGACAATTTGTTTTGTGAAAAATAGCATATATAATTAGCCAGATTATAAAATCTTGAAATAAACGTGGTTAATTATTTCTTAATGAATCACAACGCATCCCTCTTCTCCCTTGTGGACAAAATACATGGTATGCGTTGCAATTTGGTCTTGTTTTCTAGAGCATATTTGATATGATTTGATTTAATATGATCTAATTAGAAATGATTTGAGGTGAATTAATCTAAAAATAAGTGTATTGAAAATTAGTAATAAAATGACTAAATGAAAATAAATTTCACCAAATTAATTTTTTTGTTAAATTAATCTGATATGAATTAAACTGAAATGCAGATAAGTTCCGGAGAACATGGACGTAGTCCCATTTCTTATTATGGATTTCGTGACTAACTTATTTTGTTAATACAACTAACTAATTAGGTTTAAAAGAAACACATAAGGCGTGGAATATAGAGTTGCGTTTATTCCTTTCCGATTCTTCCCAATAAGCCAAATTCTCATCCATTAGGTGAAGATTGGATTAGGATGCAGTACCTTTCATTCGATATGCTAAATATTATTATTGATGTTAAAAATAATTGGATTGTTAATATTACCATGAATGCTAAAAGATTAGTAACCTGCCTAATATTTTATTTTATTTTATTTCAATTCATTTCAATTTAATGTGTTTTAATTTAATTTAATTTAATTTATTTCCATAATAGTAATTAAATTTAGAGAAAATTGCTAAAATAGCCCTGACTTCAGACTGAAAGTGCCAATATAACCCTGCAATCTCAGAAAGTTCCAAAATAACCATTGATCATGTTGACTTTTTAGTCAACCGGCTTGCTGCCGGAATAAGGTGAAATTACCATTTTGCCCTTATTTTTTTAAAAAAGAAAAATTCACAAAATATGAAATGACGTCCTTGGCCCGTAAACTTATTTCTTCTATTTCTCTCCAGGCCCTCTTCTCGCTCCAGCCTTTCTTCCCGCTTTCTTCACCTTATCGCACAGAAATCGAAGCGTCTCCATCAAATCCATCGCTGCAACTCGCCGTCCTTCCTCGTCGGCGTATTGGCATCTCTCCGATCTAAGCCGCTGGAGGATTCTCCTTTTTGGCTTGTTTCCACACAAAAAAATCTAGTTGACGGAGAAGAAAAGGAAACATTGGGAGGCTTTTTTTTCCTTCGACCACTTTGCGATGAGGTTGAGCTAGGGTTTGCGGTGGTGGGGCTAAGGTGGGTGAACAGCGGTGAGGCTTTGCTAGGGTTACATGGAAGACGAGGGCGGCGGCGGATTCTCCACTTTGTGGTGAGCAGCTGTGAGGTTGAGCTGGGATTTACAGTGGTAGAGCTAAGGTGGGTGAGCGGAGGTGAGGCTTAGCTAGGGTTACATGGGAGACGAGGGTGGAAGCGAATTCTCCACTTTGCGGTGAGCGGCAGTGAGGTTGAGCTAGGGTTTGCGCTGGTGGGCTAAGGTGAGTGAGCGGTGGTGAGGCTTAGCTAGGCTTACACGGGAGACAAGGGCGGCGACTATGGTGGAAAGCGGGGGTAGCGAGGAGGGCTTCCAACATTGGAGATAAGGGCGGTAAATAAGGTGTTCAGTGGGGGTGGCGAAGAGATGGTGGATGTGGCAGAGGTGGAGCTGAGAAGGGGTGGCGGAGGTGGTGAAGAAGGCCTTGCCGGCGCTGAGACGGGGTGGCGGAGGTGGCGACGCCAAGGAAGTGGGGGTGGTCTTGCCGGGGCCGAGAAGGGGTGGCGGAAGTGTCGACGGCGAGGTGGTGGAGGTGCAGGCGATGGAGCTTTCCGAAGGCGGCGGGGCGGAGGTGGTGGCTGGTGGAGGTGGTGACTGGTGGTGGCAGGGACATTATTGGGATAAAGTTTCCAGCTTCTACATTAATGGTAATTTAGTCATTTCATTATTTTTTCATTGCCGGAATTGAGAGAGTCAATGCCGGAAACAGTGACTTTGGGTATATCGGCACAATTCTTTCGAAAGTTAGGGTTAGATTAACACATACAATAATTAGTTATGGTTATATTGGCACTTTCTGATATTGCGGAGTTATATTGACACTTTCAACCTAAAGTCATGGTTATAAAGGTAAATAACCCTTAAATTTATCAATATCACTTGTATTGATATTAATATTACATGAAAAGTTGATTTTTATTTATTTTAGTTTAATTGATATGAATTTGTTTGAATTTATCAGATTGTGCTTAATTTGTATAACATTTTCGGCATGTTGTTTTTCATTTATTTAAATTGAGCAAGTACATAGAATCATTATTTTCACGCCTATGAGTTCACTATAGTTGATTTAGTTGAAATCTGTTTTTTAATTTTTCATAGAACTTAAGCAACTAGTTAACATGCAAAAATGTCCTTTTCTAATGATATAAAAGAATGACTTTAGAAGAGAGGCAGGGAGAATCGGAGATCGGTCAAGGTCGTAGTTGGAATTAATATGCCAACAGACTGATGGACTCTTATGAGAATAGAGTTATTTTTTCTTCTTATTATATACTAATATAACAGGAAAGATAATATGGGGAAAGCATTTCTGACAATTAGTATTGGAGTGAGTCTCATGACAAACGGTCCGTTCATAATCTTATGGTCAGACAATTTATTTTTTACCATATACACTGCATTTGTTATACATGCTAAATTTTGAAAATATTTTTTTATATTATATATTTTTATATTTTCACTTTCAAATACATATTATTACTTGTTTTATTTAAATTTTATTAAAAATTTTACAACATTTAAGGGATTCAGAGCTTCTTGGAGATTGCTGGGAAGGATACTTTTAATGGATAAAGGAGGGTTTAGAAAATTTTGGGTAAAAATAGAGAACTTGGAGGAGTAGACTATTTGTACGAGGAGAAGACTTTATTATATTTAACTTTATAGAAACTCTACCATATCACCCTATTTATATTAGTGACATCACCCAACCAATGGTTAACATCTTACCAACTCAACTCTAATCTAATGGCTATAATTAACCCTCCAAAATATTCTCCACAACTCCATTATAATTTTCTACATATTCTAGAGATATTTAGAGATTAATCTAGAATTTTCCCTACTTCTAAAACTTCTCTGGATTGTTTCTAGATAATGGCCTACTAAGAATACATTTGGGGTAACACAAAATCAAATTTTATTTTCAATAGCCCTCCTTAAACTTGAATTTTCAACTCCAAGCAAACTACTCATCCTGACAAAATCATCACGCTTTAGGAGAAGATATCCGACAATTGATCACGCATCTTCATGCATTCCATGTGTACATCTCTTTTGGAGATGCACTCTCTAATATTGTGATACCACATGTCAATATGTTTACTTTGATAATGGAAACTCAATTCTTTCTCACATCTTTTGCTGATTTGTTCTCCATGTATATTTTTGTTGGCTTCTTTTGCAGAAACTTCAATGTATTCAAATTTTTATTTCTTTTTGAATATCCACTTCAAACAATTTCCTTGTTCCCATTTAATTGAAGTCAACTCCCACATGCCTACCTTCTTGAACTTGGAGTCTTTATCTTGCATCTTTCTTTTCCTTTTCTTTGCATTCTCAGCAACCATGTCACTAAAATCTTTCCACTTGTTGCGTGGTTTCTCCTCCCCCATAGCCTCTTTATATTTGGCTAGAAAAATGTTATCAATTTCCTCCAACTCCTCTTGTGCTAATATGACGTCAACCTTGTCTATTTTCTAGCTTCTGAACAAATCAAGCCTCTCGACACCAACCTTATTTTGAGAACCAGGAACAATATACATGTGGGTTGTTCCAAGCAAGGTTTTTAGAGCTATATTTGTCTCTTGCTCATCAAGAACCTGATATAGAGGCCTATCTGGCTCTTTCCTTTGCTGTTTGCAAAGATTAATAACATTTGGAGTGTCAACACTAGTGAGAGTGCTTGCAGACATTTTCACAAAGTCCTCCTAAACCTCAATTTGAGTTTCTTAGATCCAAACTTTATGTTTTCGGCAATCCAAATCCAATGCTTTGCTTGGGAAAAAAATTAAGTAGATAGGGTACATTAATATGCTTAGGGTTTACTATAACTTTTTAGAGACTTATTATATGTTAGACTATTGTAATCCTTGTACACAAATATGCACATGGATCATCAGTGTAGCTTTTCACTAAAAATAATTGGACATAGATGAACATCCATCTTGAACAAACAAAGTACCATAATAAACTGTGATATGTTTTATAGAATTTTCGAATTGTACACTTAATCTTCAAAACATAGTTTAGTGAAGAAACTTTGATTGCTTGAATGTTGTTTTATAATAAAAAAAATAGATCTGAGTTTTGTTGAACTTGTAATTTGTATATCTATGTTTCTTTTTAAACTAACATTTCCGTTTTGAAATATGTAAACTGTTTGTGGTAATTTAACACGTTTTGCACTAACCAAACTTCTCAAAATCTTGGTCAGGTAAGCTCTAAACAGTAAACTTATCAATAATCTAAACTCTAAACTAACTACACACTATCTACTTAATTAGTTCATGTAAATTAAAAGTGTAAAATGATTATGGAAAACTGCATTGATTTCGTTGAACATGTGAACATGTATTTATGAAATAAGCAAAACAAGGTTAGTTAAGGTAAAACAATAATTATTTATCAAAAATACAATTAGAATACAATCTATACTCTAAGAGTAGATCTATTGACAGACGGTCTGTTCATAAACTTATAAATAGACCACTTATTTTTTACCTTATACACCACATTTGTTAAATTACAAACTAAATTTTGAAATTTTGAAAATACTTTTTATATTATATATTTTTATATTTTCACATTCAAATACAAATTATTACTTTTTTAAAATTTTAAAATACAATATTTAAGTTAAAAGCCACTGTGAACTGTCCATAAACTTATGGAAATGTGGCCTTTTCTGAGACTTTCTCATACTCTAATACCCCCTCCCCTCCCCCGATAAGCTCATTGAGGTGGAGCAACATGAAGCCTGGACCGAAGAGTACCAAAACAGCCTTCGTAAAAATGTTAGCAACCTGATCAGGAGAACAAACATGTCGAACAACAAGAGAACCATCATCAACCTGCTCACGAACAAAATGATAATCAATCTTCATATGCTTGGATCTTTGATGAAAAAATGGATTAGCAGACATAAAATTTGCACTCAGATTATCACAGAGAAGAATGGGCGGAGGCGACAAAGGAGCTTGAAGCTCAAGCAATAATTGTTAAATCCATATAAGCTCAGTCGCAGCAAATGCAATAGCCCAATATTCAGCCTCAAAGTTCGAAATGGCGACCACATGTTGCTTCTTCGATGACCAGTTAATAAGATTACCACCAAAATAAATAGCAAAACCATGCTAAGAACGACACTTATCACCATCAAACGCCCATACCAAATCAAAGAGGGCAACAAGGTGATGATCTGTACAAGATCGGAGAGTAAAACAGAAATCTAGGGACCCCATCAAATAGCGTAGAGTACGTTTGACAGCTGACCAATGTAGTTCAGTCGGATTGTTCATAAACTAACATATACGATTAACTGTATAAGAAATTTCAGGATGAGTAATCAAGGGATACTGCAAAGCTCCAACAATGATGCGATAAAGATGAGGATCAAGCACAGGATCCCCAACCTGTGTAAAGCACGACACAGGCTCAGTTGGAGAAGCAATCAGCTTTGCAATCGACATTTTGGTGCGTTCCAAAAGCTCAAGAATATACTTCTGCTGAGAAAGGACAATGATCGACTTGGAACAAGTGAGCTCAATCCCCAGAAAATAATGTAAAGGTTCAAGATCACGAAGTGAAAATGCATCATTTAATTTACCACTAAACTTCGTGATAAGAGCAGAATAGAACTAGTAACAATCAGATCATCAAAATAGGCTAGAATATAGAGAACCTGCGTGCCATGTCTGTGAATGAATAGAGTAGTATCATACTTATAAGGAGCGAAGCCATGAGCATGAGAAAAATTCAAAGCTTGGTAAACCAAGCCCGAGGCGCCTACTTAAAGCTATAGAGTGCTTTCCGAAGAAGACAAACATGCGAGAGCCGAGAACCATCAACAAAGCCAGGAGATTGCGACATGTAAACTGTCTCAGAAAGATCAACATTCAAAAATGCATTTTTAATACCAACCTGATTTAAGGGCCAATCAAGAGTGAGAGTAATGAACAAGACAAGTTGAATGGTTTTGGGCTTGAGTACAGGACTGAACGTATCAACATAATCAACACCTTTCTCTCGATTAAACCCTTTGGCCACAATACGCACTTTGTAACGCTCAATAGAACCATATGCTATACTCTTTATCATGTACAACCACTTACAACCAACAATGTTAGTATTACGGGGAGGTGGAACTAAAGTCCACATCCCATTACGCAAAAGGGCATTATATTCAACTTGCATTGCATTTTTCCGTTCAGGTAACTTAGAAGTTTGAGAAAATGTTTTAGGGTCAAAAAGATTATTTTGAGAATGAGGAAGGGGATGACGAGCGGAGAGTTGAGCTTTGGGTTTAAGATTGTTTGTTTTGGAGCGGGTGACCGTATAATGCTGAGTGTTATCAACAGGACAAAAATATGAGGGATAAGTGGTGGTAGAAGAAGACACGAAGGAAGCCATAGCTACGGGTTAAGCATCAGAAACAGGGGTGGTCGGTGGGTTAACCTTAAAAACTAGAGCCGCCGGCTGACTGGGTGACACTAGAGGCGTTAGACTGGACCCAGACATGGAAGGGTAACTGACTATGGATGGAGGCGTCGAACTAGATGGGGGAAACATCATCTAAAGCAACGTGGCAGGGACAGCTGGCGACTTGTCAACCGAGCTGACAGAAGGTGGCTGAGCGGACCGAAACAGGGGTGGTAGGACGGGATTTAGGGCTGATGTAGAGGCAACTAGTTTGAGCAAAGAATGAGGTACATACTTAGAGTTAAAAGATGGAGTAAATGGAACAAGAGTGATATGATCAGGATAAGGGAATGTGGTTTCATAAAAAATAATATGACTGGCAATGTAGACACGATTTGCTGGAGCATGTAAGCAGAGATAACCTTTATGATGAGAACTGTGCCTAATAAAAACACACAGGGAAGAGCGATACTCAAGTTTATTTGAACGATATGGACGAAGGAAGGGATAGCACAGACAACCAAATGTGTTTAAAATTCATAATCAGGATTTCATCAAAGAGTGACTCATATGGAGACTTATGACTGAGTATAGGATATAGTGTACGATTATAGAGAGAAACAGAGGTGTGAAAGTTGTGCTCCCGGAAGAAAGTAGGGAGTCGCGCACGGGACAGAAGGGAAAGACAATTTTCAACAATTGTACGATGACGATGTTCAACATCACCATTTTGAGATTGAGCATGAGGACAAGAGACTCTATGAGTAATACCTTAACTCTGAAGATATGAAGAGACAACAAAATTCATCCCCCGTCTGATTCAAATTGTTTAATTTTGGAGCCAAAAAAGTTTCGATCAATTTTTGAAAAAGTTGAAGTTGATAAAGAACTTGTGATTTTTTAGTGAGAAAATATATCCAAATAAATTTTATGCAATCATCAACAAAAATCAAGAAATAACGATTTTCATTAAATGAAGAAACGGGGGCAAGGCCCGAAACATATGAATAAATAAGATCAAAAGGAGCCTTACTAGAGTTGTGGACATGATAAATAGGTAATCTGTGGCTCTTTCCGAGCTGACAGTACTCATAATTGTTTTGAAAATTATTTAAAGACATATGAAGCTTGAAGCGAGAAACTAGATGATGACGTGACGACTCATAAGGATGACCAAGATGCTTGTGCCAGGTTTGTAGACCAACTCGCACTACAAGAAGAACACGGGAAAGAGCTTTGGACGACTAAGGTGGTGGGCTGAGGTAATATAGACCATTTTCTATGGTTTCGGTTAGACGTTTCCGACCTTGATGATCATATACATAACAATGAGTGGGGGAAAAAGCATATAAGCATTATTATCTTTAGTAATTTGAGAAACACTAAGGATATTTTTGCAAACATCATGAACAAATAAGATGTTATGTAAAAGATCAGGCTGGTTAGAAGATGGCAAAATATATGAGCCCAAATGCATAATAGGAAGAGACGTACCATTGCTAAACTGTAAGCCGTCATTACCAGTGTAATCGGAATGAACAGACATATTGGAGAAACCAGAGGTGACGTGGTTTGTAGCACCAGAATCAAAGAATCATGCGGTATCATGCAGATTAGAAGGCGACACTGGGTTAGCAACGACATAGGCCTGATGGGCAGCAGCCAAAGGCTGCTGATTACGGGAACGATTGTCAAGGCGTTGTGGATTTTACCGGTTTGGACGCAGACGTGTCACTGGGAACTCGGTTGTGTTCAACTGCTGCCAGCAGTTGAGGGCTTGGTGACCAAATCGGTGAAAAATCTGGCACTGGAGGGTTGGCTTCAAGGATTCATCGGATGCTGGAATTAAAGATCGGATGGCTGCATTGTCCGCAAAATTGAGGAGTTTGGTCGGGCATGTTCTGTATGCGGGCTTCTTCTTCCAATAACATACCTAGAAGCTGATGTGAAAAGATTATCCATGAACGAAAATTAAAGGCAATGCGAATCGTAGAGTACATCACATCGAGGTCATGAAGAATGCATTCAACAAATTTATCGTCGGAAACAAAGTGAGAGCACTCGGCAAGAGAATCAGAGAACAGGCGCTTTTTCTCCACATACTCAAGAATGAAGAGAGAACCCTTCGGAAAGGTCTGAAGTATGTGTGTGAGATGCATCAAATTGGCGCGAGTTTGCGAGTGAAACATTTGTTCCAAAATAAGCCAGGCAGATGTGGTGACAGCACAGACAACATGAGCAAGTAACGATATTGAAATCGTTGACTAGATCCAAAGAAGAACCAAACGATCCTTCTTTTTCCAAGAGGAAAACTCCGGATTAAGGCTGGCTGAAGCTTGCAGCTTGGAAGGATATGAAGAAGAAGGTAGACATTTAGGTGGGGTCGATCCTAGAACAAAAAAAAAAGAATCCAAATCATAATTCACAAGAGCGGATTTGATGGACCGGTGCCATAGAGAGTAATTATGGCGATCAAGGCGAAACTGGAGAGCATGCAAGGTGTCAGAGGAGGCAAGAGTGAGTGGATCGGTGGTGGGTGTTGGAGTGTCGGGAGAGCCGGCAACGGCAAAAAAATTAGGGTTTAGGGTAGGGTTAGCGGAAGTAAAATTATATAGAGAGATGATCGGTTGCTCTGACACCTGTAAAAGTGTATAATGATTCTGGAAAATTGAATTGATTTCATTGAACATATGAACATGTATTTATATAAGAGATTGCTTGTGAAATAAGAAAAACCAAATTACCCAAGGTAAAACAATGACTATTTACCAAAAATACAATCAGCATAAAATCTATTTCTAATACTTCAAAAACTACGTCAACTAAAGAAACTACACGCATGCATTTGCATGTAAGAAACCACATGTAATGAGTAACCGAAGAAGGTTTTGGTTAATCCAAATAATCACTGCTCTAATATTACGTAGAAGTGAATTCTCTTATATTAGAGTTTAGGTTATTTTTGGATATATAGAGTACACAAATAGTAGTACTTAAACTCCTAACCTGCATACAAAAATAAACTAGTTTAATATGAAATGGACATATATGGATTGGTGAGTTAAACCGATCGACTCAGTAGTCCAGAAATCAAAAGAGTTGGATTTCGTACGTTCGGATATATTGGCTCGAACTCACCGGCAGACAAAGTTGTTTAATGCCTAGCGTATAATTGAACGCTTAATGAGAAATTGTAAATCATTACTATATCTTAATGAAAAGAGCTATTAATGAGAAGGACCCTTAACTGAACGCAATACTAGTTTATCATTAAAATTGTAAACTATTTCTATATTTTAATGATAAGGGCCCTACTATTTGTTTTAAAAAAATTGAACGCCTTGAAATTTCTTGACAAAACAGACACTACCAAACATAAACTTTCAGTTGTGATACTTTTTTGGAGCATCCGTGACACTCATAGGTCTAGTTAAAATATTAGTGACGCCTTGTGAAGTACTTCTACTCAGCGTATCACTAAAATATTGTGATGCGTTGAAATATCATGACGCTTTAAGTTGCAGCTCACTTTAAAAGAGTCACTAAATTTTGTGACATTGATTGATAATTCAGTTTAGTAACATGTGCACATTCACAAATATATAGTGACACTTGAAGGGGAGTGAATATTGTGATATTTCCTTGTTACAAAATGTGCATTTTTTTGTAGTGAGAAATATTTAAATCAAAGAGAAAACCTCAGGAAATGTGGCATTTACTTAAACTTATGGACAGTCCAGTGTAATTTTTATCTTAGATATTGTAATTTTTTATATGTAACGTAAAAAATAAATTTTTAAAATTTAGTTTCTAGTTTAACAAATACAATTTATAAGATAAAAACTAAATAACTGTTCATAAATCTGTGAATAGTCCGCCCGATCCACTTTAGATACAAAGTGTAAATGGTACTGAAGAGCGAAGAGCGATAACTGCAAAAAGACAAAATAAAATGCATAATTGTGGATAAATAAAAAACTGAAAAGTCAATTCCCAGAGTCAAGAAAAACAAAAAGTTATGGCGGAGGATGCATTTCATAGTTACCGACGTGCCGATAAGGTTGACAGCCGTATAGAACAAAATTTATCCAAAAAATCGTGCATCACATTTAGTGGCGAATCTAGAAAAAATTTAATGGGTAACCACTAATATATAAAAATATATATATTTAATATTAATGGTAAAAAAATTACATGGCATAACCAAATACTAATAACCCCTATTTTTTACTATGGGATAACTATGGTTACCCCATGTTACTAGCTAGATCCGCCCCTGATTATAATTCCAGAAAATATGATTTTTTTGTTTATACATTTCTAGCTTCGATGTGTTTATAATTGGTCAGTTCATTGGAGGGTATAACCACCTATATAAATCTAGCTAACACAGTACTCCTTCCGTTTCACTAAGAATGACATTAGTTTTAGCCTCTTGAATTTAAGTGAAGAAAATAAGTGGATGAAATTGAATGTAGAAAGTAAAAAGTAGAATGAGTGAATGAGATTGAAAGAATCTTGTCAAAAATAAAAAGTGTCACTAAAAAAATATGTCAATAAGATAAATGTGCCGCTCTTAGTGAAACGGAGGGAGTATCGTTTTATCTTCACATACGTGGGATGTGGTGACCGGTGAGCAACTACTTCTATTTGTTAGTGAAAGTTAAGAATTCAGAAGCATTTAAGGCTCTGTTTGGCAGGGCTTTTTAGTTGTTATGCTTATAAGCAAAGCACCTTTTGGTATTTGGTAAACTGCTAAAAAATAGTTTATTTTGAAAGCAGAAACTATTTTTGGGGGAAAAACAGAAGCTGGCCTCCCCGCTTTCAAAATAAGCCAGTTTTGCTTATAAGCACAACTCTACCAAACAGACCCTAAATACGACTCTGTTTGTCTGATGCACATGATTTAAGGGGAAAAAATTCGATATACATCTTTAGTAATACTTTATATAATGATCGAAGGGCTAGATTGTACTATTTAATTTAAGAAAAAAGAATTTTGGTTGAAAGTGTTAGATGATTGTTTTTTTAGTTTTGGAGTTGCTGTATCGGAAGAGTAATTTTTCAGCGGAAAACGATGGGTTAAAGCAATTGCTTCTGACTTGATTAGGGGTGTTCATGGGTCGGGCATATCGGTTGCCCCCCGTTCAAATTGACTTAAAATTTTGGGACAAATGAGTAGGATCGGACCAAAATTCCCACAGTTAGGGTCGGGTCGGGTCGGGTCGGGTCAGGTCGGGTCAAACTGCGTCATGAGTCGACCAAAATTATACACTCCCTCCGTCCCACCAGTAATGACATATTTATTTTTTCAAAGTCAATTTAGTAAATTTTAACCATAAATATAAATTAATATACATATAATAAATATGTTATGTGATATATTGTTGAATTCATTTTAACATATATTTTCTAATATCAATTTTTTATACGAAATTCATATACGTAACTAGAGATATTGATGATCAAACATGATCATTGAATACCGTGAAAAAGAAAACATGTCATTACTGTTCACACGGAGGGAGTAAAAAATAGTAATTTTTTTATAATTTATTTAAATATAATATATTATTTTTAAATATAATAATATTTAAATAATAAATAAAATTATGATTTATTTTTATATAATTTAAAATAAG